>CAUYQU010036658.1:0-52373 GCA_963574635.1 Cheracebus regulus
CCTGGAGTTCCTGAATCACAGAACCTCCCAATTCGTCTGTTTGCCTCCCATATGTCAAGAACTCAGAGGTTCAGCTGGGCGCGGTGGCTCACACCTGTAATTCCAGCACTTTGGGAGGCTGAGGCAGGCAGATCACCTGAGGTCAGGAGTTTGAGACCAGCCTGGCCAACATGGTGAAACCCCATCACTACTAAAAATACAAAAAAATTTAGCCAGTTTTGGTGGCAGGCACCTATAATCCCAGCTATTAGGGAGGCTGAGGCAGGAGAATTGCTTGAACCCAGGAGGTGGAGGTTGCAGTGAGCTGAGATTGTGCCACTGCACTCCAGCCTGGATGACAAGAGCAAGACTTTGTCTCAAAAAAAAAAAACAAAAAAAAAAAACAGAAGTTCTTTGACATCATTTTAATTCGTACCTTCTCCAAATTCATGCCTCTCCAAAGGCAGCATTACCTACACCCAAAATAGACACAGACATCAACAGAAGTGCCACCTGAGAGGGAGAGAGTTTGGGTGAAAGCACACCCATGTGAGGACAGCCTTTGGAGAATTAACGCTGAGGAAATGAGAAGGATGGGGGTAAAAAGAGGACAAGCCCCGATGCCCTTTCTGTCAGCTCCCCTCTCCTCTCCTGCCTCATCCGCTCCCCTCTTAAGGACAGCACGGTTTCCCTGGACTCCTGCAGTTTCCCCGCAGCCCTGTTGGCAATACCAGCTTCCCTAGCTGGGGCTGGCTGGACAGTGTGAGTCTTGGTAGAAGATGACACGTGGTTAGCAGAGTGACTTGGGCTCCTGAATCCAGTGCTTGTCTCAGCCTTTCTCACAGCCATATAGAATCCTAGTGGTGAACATGCAAAAGCCCTGAGAGCCACTGACCAGGCAGGCTCTGGGATGTGGGAAAATGAGGGGACTACGTGGGACCAGCTGTGCTGACGACAGCCTGCCATCCAAGGGATGCCTGCCCCTGCACCCTGGCTTTGCTCCTGCACCTGCTCCCCAGGCAGCCAAATCCAGCACGTTTCTCCAGCTTCTGCTCAGAGACAGCCAGTGTCTGCTGAAGGGCCAAGGCCACCGGACAGAAAGTCACGACTCTAAGAGAGGGTCTGGCCGCAATGGCTGAGAGGTGGGCATCTCCACAGGCTGCCCCACACTCCTGCAGAGGTGGGGCTTCGTGAAGCAGGAGCAGGCAGCTCAGACCTGGGCCGGGCCACCTTCGCAGGGAAACTCCTTCACTGCTGTTGGTTGGCGGAGTTGTAAGACCAGTTCTTCAGCAGGATGCCGCGCGTTTTCTGAGGCCCCTGGCCATCTGGATTTGTGCTCTGAACATATTATACTATGTTAACAGGTTTTAAAGTAGAAACACATGTGATTCTGGAAGGCTGGAGATGGGGCCATGGAGGAGACTGTTGGAAATTGCTGCTTGGTAGCTCCCATAGTACAGCAGCAAATGTGAAAACCTCCTATAGTCCACAGAAGCGGTTTATTGTGTAATGACATCTTTATAACTTGCCCTGCTAGCTGGCTTTTCTTGCGGTCTTTAGGGATAAATTTTGTTCTTTTAAAATATTTTCTGGGGTGGTGGAGGGGGAGAGGTAGGGTGCCCTAAGTCCCTCCACCGAAACTCCTGGGATGGGGGACTTGCAGTAACCTGTGCCCCTCTGAGGAACCCTGGAGCGGGGTTGGTGGGGACACTTCCACCCAGTTCCACAGGGATTTACAAGGTCTCCTTTCATGGACATTTTCAAAACTCTTTTCTCTGTACTGCTCCCTCCCACCACCTCCAGATCACTGTGTTTTGGGAGAAGCGTGGTTGGGAAACAAGGACTCAGATATCAGCCTGCCTGACTTAGAAATCCCAGATTTTAACCACCTACCAGCTGAGCAACCTTAGGCCGGTTACATAACCCTCAGGGCCTCTGACTCCTTATCTGCAAGATGGGGTAACAGTAACACATCCCTGCTATTATTTATGACTAATGTTGCTGTTTTAGAGCAGTATAATAATGCTGCTGCTATTACTAATAATTCCTGCTGGTATAGAGAGGAGTCATTAGTGTAAATGCTAGTACAGTTCCTCACAGCTCAGTAAAGGTGGTGGTCACCAGCACCAGCATGCCTTGCAGGTTGGTTTTGGTTATTTAATCTTTGCCAAGTAATGCATTGTGGGTTTCTGTTCTGTGAGCATTCCAGGAAAGGAGGCAAGCCCGTTTCACCCCAGTGGAACTAGGGTAGGAGCAGAGGGGGAATGGTGACTTTCTGGAGCCCTTCTAGCTGATGAAGCAAATGGCAGGTGAGGTCGGTGCCCTCTGCACAGGCTGATGTGCACATTTAGGGAGTCAAATATGGAAACCTCTTGTTCTTCCACTGTCTGTTCTTGAGCAATGATGAAGAGACCCCAAGACCCAGAAGGAACCAAGCGAAATGTTGAAACCACAGCCGTGAGATGGGAAGATGGCCATGTGGGCGGGCCTGGGAGCTCTGGACAGGGCTCTGCCAAGGTGGAGGGTGGGAGCATTTGATATTTTTGCTCACCTACATGGAACACACTGTATTTGCAGTTGAATCACCCATGTCTCAGTCCCTGAGGCTTGTCAGCGCCAGACAGGTCCCAGATATCACAAAAATCCCTGCGCTTGCTCTCCCATCTCACTGTTGTCTGACCTCAGCATATCCATTTCTGTGCAGTTTATTCTGAGAAATCCTGTGTGAATTGCACTTGAACTAGCGGGTCAGAAACCATCTCCCACCTCCACCCCCACCTGACCTTTCGTCCAGACTGCAAACAGGAAGCAATAAGAACTGTTTGCTCAGTTGCTGCTTTGATCTTCTGGGCCCCTTTCACGGTAGGAGGCTAATGAGGAAGTGTGGGCCAGGAGTCCACAGGTAGGGGAGCTGCGAGGACAAGGACGAGGACGGCAGAAAGATAGGAAGCCTGCAGCCAGGTGCTCCAGGAGGCGGCAGCACGTGCCCCTGAGGGCAGTCTCTGCTGCCCGTCCTGAAGCAGCGCCCCTTTGTCCAGAGGGGGTCAGCTGCATCTTTAATGAGAACTTTAGAGGCCTGGAAGGTGTCTACCTAAGCAATAGCAGATGGCAGTGGCCCCATTTTAAAGAGGAGGAAACTGACACTCAGAGAAGATTGGTTCAGACATTATTTGAATTTGCAGCTTTGGAGCCCAACAGGCCTGGATTCAAATTCTGGTTCTTTCTACTTCCTATATATGTAAGCTCCTTAACCTCTCGGAACCTCTCAGAGTTTCTTCCTCTGTAAAACAGGGATAAGAACACTTCTTCAGATGTGATTGCTATAGATTACATGAGGGACCATATATAAAGAGCCTGATATATAGGAGTGCCCAATAAATAGCAGCTGTTGTTTTCCATGTATCCATCCATCCACCCACCCATCCATCCACCCACCCATCCATCCACCCACCCACCCATCCGCACATCCAGTAAACAGTGATTGGTAAGCCAAGTGCTGTGGGATCCCAAGATGTTCAGAGATGGATCCTGGCCAAGAAGCTTATGTGTCTAGAGACATCAGTAAGGCCATACCGCCCGGGCCTCTTCCCATGGTGCTTTCATACACAGAGGAAGCATTCTTCCTTAGCCAGGGCATCCCCTGCCAGTCCCAGGCAACTCCTACCGTGGGCATTGGTGTGGCCTGTGGCCTGGAATCAGGGATCTCACTCTCCTAGGCAACTGGAAGTACAGGGCTGCGTAACACAGCCCTTCTTAGATCTGTGCCATCGCAGCAGACGCCCGTGGGTCCCAGCTCCCCAGCAGAAGGCACCCACTGCTACACATGCTGTTGGCTAGCTTTCTGGAGGGTGGAGGAAAGCCATCTTGTAAGAATACTATGTTGGGAAGAAAATACTTCTGTTTTTATTTCACCAACGTAAAAAACTTAGTCACTGAAAACACTGACAGGCACACTGGTAGCTAACAAATCAGAGTCTTAGGGCCTGCACTAATGGAGAAGTAAGTCTTGCTGGGTGAATTGCATGTAGACTATTTTCTTTTAAAAAAAAAAGAAAGAAAAGAACAGGCTGGGTGCAGTGGCTCACGCCTGTAATCCCAGCACTTTGGAAGGCGGATCACTTGAGGTCAGGAGTTCAAGACCAGCCTAACCAACATGATGAAACCCCATCTCTACTAAAAATACAAAAATTAGCCAGGTGTGGTGGTGTGCGCCTGTAATCCCAGCTACTCAGGAGGCTGAGACAGGAGAATCTCTTGAACCCGGGAGGTGGAGGTTGTAGTGAGCCAGGATCGCGCCACTGCATTCCAGCCTGGGGAGCAAGACTCAGTCTCCAAAAAAAAAAAAAATGTGCACAAATTTGTGGGGTCCACGTGCAGTTTCGTTACATGCATAGAGGTCGAGCAGGGTTTTTGGATATCCATCACCAAACAACATACATCAGACCCATTAAGTAATTTCTCATCACCTACCCGGTCCACGTGGACTATTTTTCATAGCAATGGCTGCTTGCCTTAGAGTCTTGCTCTCTTTAGTGCTTTAGTTGTTTCTTCTGTTGGTTCCCGTGGAAAGTTCTGTTTCTCTCCAGCCCTACACTCAGGGACCATTTACACTCACTCAGCCTTTCCCACAGCCCTGTGAGATAGGGACCCTTATATAGATGGAAAAACTTGAGAGCAGGTAGGCCACTGCCCAAGATCCCGGGCCAGCTAGCACTGAGCTGGGAGCCCCAAGACCCATTTCTGTTCTATCCTGAAAATAGTGAATGATGTTGGATAAAGTACAACCCATGTTAGGTAACCTCCAGCCCTTCCTAATGAATGTGGACTCTCGCCTTCCAGCATTTACATACCAGTAATGGCCCCATTTTAGTGTCTGTCTGTCTCTCTGTCTCTCATCTCTCTCTCTGTCTCTCTCACATACACACACACACGCCTCATACAGATGGACCCTGTCTCCAAAATGGAGAGTCTGTATTTTCCTTTCATCCCTCACTTCCTAGTCCCCAGGCCTGCCGCCCTCCCCAGAGATGCTGTGGTGAAGGGGTTCTGGAAGACACCATTGTCTGGCCTGTTGCACACTCTGCTGAACAGCCCACCTGAGCCAGAATGGCCTGGGCACCTCTGCTGAGGCATGTCACGTGTGCCGAGCACAGCCCAATGAACAGGACATCCTTTACAGCCGGCCCCTGCTCGTGTTTCTCTCTGTGCAACCGATACTGTCGCGTTCAAGACACAAAGGCCCCGTGACCCTGGCTGCCCATCCCCTCTGCCTGTGTGAAGGGCGTGTCGTGTGTTTGTGGATTTCTTGCTGGAACGGGGCACAGATGGCTGGGTTTGAGTGTAGCAGTAATTAAGAATTGCCCAGGAGCTAACATATTTATGGGCACTGGCCCAGGACAGCCCAGAAGGTCGCCTTGTAACAAGGCATCATGTGACTCCTAGGAGCCAGTTGTCAAAGGTACGGCCATGGACTGCATCCTCTGCCCTGTGCCCTTAGAGGGTTTTCTTTTAACTGAGGACATTTCTGAATGCATTTGGGCCCTTCCTCTGCTTTGGGGGACGCTCTGATGTTTCTGGGCCTCAGTGGGTCCAAGCGAGATGGCCTGGAGACCACCGATAAGCACATGAGGTTCGGGTGATTATGATGGTGAGGCCATTCTACCCATCTCATGGCTATTCAAAGTCTGTATTGCAGTCTGAGTCCTGGACATGGTTCTGGAGACTGTGCTGCTGTGCGGGGAGCTTAATAAGAGACTCTTTCGGGCATTTATGGAGCTTGAAGTCTGTGTCCCGCACAGAGCACAGATGTATAAAGCGTGGCCCTGACCTTCAGGATTGGGAGTCTCATCAAGTGTATGGCTAATGCTAAATTGTATGATATTTCCTTTGCTCATTCATTCAATAAATGGTGTAAGCACATAGGAGGGACTGAGTAATGCAATTAGGAACCGCTGCTGCACTGCCTGGTCTACTCTCTGGCACTTACATATGGCCTTTTATCCATTGGACAATACCTTTTGGTGCAGTCGCCACGCCTTGGGTTGTTGGTTACTATCCTGTGTGTTTACCTGTTTGACCACCTTCATTAACCACAGCCATTTATCAGGCACCTTACAGTGCTAGACGCTGTCCTGAGTGCCTTACATATGTTGCCTTATTTAATCCTCACAGAGTTCCTCTTTGATAGATGAGGAAACTGAGACTCCGAGACACGCTTACTTGCTGAAGACACAGGATATGCATCAAAGGTGGTCTGACTTGAGAGCCAGGGTGCCTGATATTCAGCTGTGCCACCCTGCTCTGCATCTAAGGATTTTTTTGTACAATCCACAGTGCCTGGCACCGTGCCTGGATAGCACTGATGCTTCCAGAGAAGGAAGAGATCATGATGGATTTCCCATTTTTCTGTAGGATAAGCATAGCACATCTGAATTCGGTTCCAGACAGCCTTCCCAGCCTTACCCTGGACCATTCCCTGGTCTTGCGTCAGCTGATCCTGCCTGCGGGTTCTCAGTGCACGGTGCTCCCAGAGGCTTCCCTGACTCTGCCGCTGCCCTTGTCTCCACCTGGAATGTGCATCCCTGCCCCTTTGGTGCCTGGAAGCTTCGCCTCCCGGGCAGAACGGATGGATGGCACCTGCCTGGAAGCCTTCCTGCATCCTTGCAGACAGTCAGCCTCCCTTTTGTCCTGCTGCTCCATCACAGTCTTCCTGCTTTTGTGTTGGGATTGCCTGCCTGTCCCTCTCCTGCTAAGGGCCGGGCACTCTCTGAAGACAGAGACATGTCTTCAGGACTATATATGCCCAGGACTAGCACCATGCCTGGCACCTCAGCCAGGCTCAGCAGATGGTTACTGAGTGAATGCATGTGTTGGAGCAGCTTTGCGGAGCAGTTGAAGCTGTATCCACCTAGGCTCTGAAAACAGAGGAGGGGAAGGCATTTCAGGCAGATGCCCCCTTCTTGCTATTCTCCTTTTTCTCGGGCTCCCTGGGTGTGGTGAAAATTGGCTGTAGACATAAGACACCCCTGTTGCCTCCTAAATAACATTTGTTTGCTTTCCCAGGTGGGTAGCAATTTATGATGAGCAAGTACAAGTGAAAACCCCTTTTCTTCTTTGGACCAGCTGTGTATTGCTGGGGTGCTTGGGCAGACCCCCAAAGACATCCTCACAGACAAGAGGAATCGGGGGCTGTGTGAAGATGTCACATCTGCAGATAGGGTTCGAGGTAGAGCAGCCTTTTGGGTTTTCTCCTCATTTGGAGAAATTGAGCAACGGCACAGAGAATCTTCAGACCCAGAGCTTGTGTACGGCACGGTCCTTGAAGGATGAGCCTCTGTTCTCAGGGAGCAAGACCCATCTTAAACGTGGAAACAAATATGGCAGAGTAATACGTACTTGAGGTTTAATGTAAGTTAATTCCTTTTGGCACAGCCCCAGATATCTTGATTAAATGGCCTGTGAAGTGCTGAGATATCTTGATAATGTACGTTTTACATTTGATTATATAATCAATTATGTTTCTCCTAATAAAATTTAAAATGAGCTAAAAAAGCTTGGAGAAGGCTGAACCACATATCAGAAGAGGATCTCTAGCTGAGCGTAAGGAAGCCCTGATCGCCTCCTGAGTCACGTGTTGGTGTTCTCAGGCACTGGGGCCCCACATTGCCTGTGTTTACCTGTGCAGAAGTCACCATGGCTGACTATATTCGTGTTGGCAGAGGGCAGGTGCAGAGTCAGGTATCATTTCAAGGCACAGAATTTAGTGCAGCATTGGTTTCCAGGACAAATGTGGTTGTATTCACTCAGTAACTGAAAGAATGAGGATTTGGCTCATCTCAGGAAGCTCAGGGCAGAACTGAGAAAAGAGCTCAATGGAGCTGGGCTTGCCCGAGAGGCTGCCACTGATCTGGTTGGGGCCACCAGTCAATTTATGAAACAGTGAGAAGAAAAGTGTTCAGAGGCACACCAAGGGCCTCGTACAGCCAATTAGGAGAGTGGCTGCGTAGCCTTCTCTGCCTGCCTGTGCAGCAGCCGCGCCCGCTGGGGAGGTGGCAGGATTTAATAGAAGGGGCATGTTCAAACCCATTCTTCCAGGGATTGTAGGAGAAGGACCCGAGGAGGCTTTCCGCCAGTGCCCTGGAGGGTGATGTTTCTCCAAGGACGCTTATGTGGCAGGGAGCTTGGGAGATTTGGGGGACAAATGCTTGTTCTTATTAACGGATGGAAGGGTCTATTCCAGACAATCCATTCTGTCCCGCAGACAAGCTGCTGCCGCATTTTTGTTACCGTTTAAAACATTGCTATCAACCAGTTGGAATATAGGCCCGGAGTATCGCAGGGAGTAATCTAATTAGTATGAAGTCAATTCAGTCGCTCCTTTTGTATCTCGTGATTAAATAAGTGGGGAAAATGGCTTGAAAATTAGGTGCTAGAACGACCCAATTACATTTCTGTAGCTTTTTGTATTCAATTTCATAAACAATTTTGCTCTTCGCTGGTTAATCAGTGAATGCCTTTTTCCAGTTTGAAAAGCACTTTTGAAATTATAATGCAATTAAATTGTGTGTGGATGTTCTGGCATAGCGAGTGTGAAAGCCGGGGGCTTGGCAGGCCGCCATGTTGTACCTTGACTGTAATGAGTCCCTGGGCTGGCAGCTTGCGAGTGTCATTCATAATATTGTCCATGCTGGGTTACTGTAAAGTGCAGCTGCCTTAACCGGCAGTTAACCGGCTACTGCCAGTCTCTCTGTGGAGTGGGGTGTGCGTGCCACTTGCAACAGAGCTGTGCCCCAAAGATGGCAGAGTGGTCGGGCTCCTTTCAATCCCTGCCCAGGCATTGGGAAGTTGGGGGTCTTCCTGGTGGATGGGGCAACTGCCTCAGAGATAATCCGATTACCTGTCCCCAGGGAAGGGTGGAATGCTTTTATCCTTCTTCATCTGCTTGGCCTAGCAGGCTTCTCTGTCTACAGTTATGACAGATTATGGGAAGGGGAGGGGAGGAGACAGAAGAAGTCTTAAGCACCTTGCTGTGCACCTAGCTTACGATAAATACCTTTACTGAATCCTCACAATAACCTTTGCAAGAGGAGTATTGCTGCCTCCATTTGATAGATGGAGACGTTAAGGCACGGCAAGATTTGGTGACATCCCATAAGTGGTGGCTCTGAGATTGGGACCTGAGTTGATCTGACTCCAAGATCTATGTTCTTTCAGCACTTCTGCAACTGGGAAACAAACGGAAATAAAGGCTGGGGAAGCTGGGTGCAGGAGAGTGGTGTGAAGTCACTGCTGTCCAAGAGGGGAGGTGAGAATATGAACCCTCTTTATGCTGGGAGGAGGCCTCTCAGTCCACACAAGGATACCACATAGAAAATGAACCATGCTTTATTTTTTTCACCAAATCATATTTAACCCTATTTCCACTCCTTTGGTCATTTCCGTGTGAGTTGGGGTGATCTATAAGGTGGGCACAAGATACAAGACAGTGACTCAAGTTTGGGATCATGACAAGCCCCCAGGGAAAATACTGGCCATGATGTGATCCAGGGGCATAATCCTGTCCCAGTCCCCAAATCTTGCCCCAGTTAAGAGCAAAGACTCTCTTGCCTCTAGTGCCTTATGATATGAAGCCTGTAGAAGACGGTTGACCCCCAAAGGGCCTCACCACAGAAGGTGGTGAGATCATTCTGGAACTTTCTTGGTGATTAATGGCTCAAGTCCTAACAGTTAACACCTAGCCTCCACCTCTAATCCTCTTCTTCCCTGTTGATTCTTTTTCCTGAAGAGGCCTTCACACTAAACCTGGTTTACTGCAAATGAGTGTTACTAAACTCCTAGAGGGTGCTTTTCAGCACATTCCGTCATGTTAAAATTGCCATAGACTCTCAAGTAAAGCAGGAGTACCTGCGGCCTGGTTATCGTAATGCCTGCTGAGTGGAAATGACAAGCTTTACACCCAGGTGTGCCTCCGGGAGGCTGGAGCGCTGTGGTGGTGTTTATTGGCGGGAGAGAAAAGGTTGGCAGGTGGAAGTGAGCACACCTGGGCCTGGCTGGTACCGGGGAGAAGCGGAGACAGAGGGAGAAATGTCCTGACTTCTGCTGGACTTGGGGAGATTGTTTCATGTTGCAGCCTCCTTTAAAAAATGTTCTGCTGTGTGCCTGGGAGATCTTGGGTCAGGTGCAACATCTGTTTTGCAGTAAAGCTCTGCAAGGCTAGGGTGGGGAGGTGAATGGGGTGGGACGGTGGATTAGAGAGAGGACGGGAGATAGGGCCCCTGGGACTAAGCTTAGATTTAGCTGGGAAGCATGTTAGTAGCTGCCAGCATGTGCTTCTAATCATCTACTCGCCAGATGTTCCCAGAATGGGAAATAGAGGGGCCTTGCCTGATAGTTCCCTGATGGAAACTGGTAGCTTCAAGTTGGAAATGGGCTCCAGTTTGCTGCCAGGTGTTTGCTCCTTCCTAGAACATCTGGAAGAAGGATGGTAGACGAGGCATTGCTGCCCCAGCCTGGAGTTTTGGGGAGCAACTGTCTTGCTGATGGATCTCTGAAAGCTGGACATTGTGGTCATGAGGAGAGTCATGAGAATCTTCTGAAATGAGCCCTCCATTTGCAGGAGTTCACCTCCGAGTTTAAACTTCCAGGACTGAGGCTGAGGCTTCAAAGTAGGGCAGCACCTTG
This sequence comes from Cheracebus regulus, assembly GCA_963574635.1. Taxonomy (NCBI): domain Eukaryota; kingdom Metazoa; phylum Chordata; class Mammalia; order Primates; family Pitheciidae; genus Cheracebus; species Cheracebus regulus. Next base: position 10,660 of record CAUYQU010036658.1, read on the forward strand.
CAAGTCTGGGCTAATAAGCCCCCTATTTCTGTAGAGATGCAGATTTTTCAAGATGTTAAGAGGAAGATGAAGAATCAGCTCCTGACCGAATTTCTGGTCCAAAAGAAAAGATTCACAGTACTTTTTAAGGTGCTGACTACCGTAAACCAATGAGCCTTGCAGAAATTCCAGCGGATCTCACAGGGAAAACTGGACCCCGAATGATTGAACATGGAATCTACCTAACCACACAAGACTTTGCTCTGGGTGTATGGAATCAAAATGATCCTCCTGGCAGAAATGACCAGTTTCTCAAGAATTTTAGGGTGCGGTGCAGGATCCTAAGATGGCGTAGCAGGAGACCACTCCCTGGGCCTCTGAGTGCACCTGCCATCAGCGGGGAAGGGGTGTGAAATCTGCCTTGGGAGCTGCGGAGAGCTCTTCAGTGTAGACATGAGCCACAGCTGACACACGCTCAGGAGAACACTTACAAAGCAAACTGAAAGGAAATTATGGGACACTCATATGATGGATGATTACACATCCATTAAAATGCTGTTTACAGAGAGTTTTTAAGTGACGTGGAAATGCCAATGACATAATATTGCATGAAAAAGCTATAAAATTTATATACACTGTGAATCACATCAGAATTAGAATCACCTGGGGAGCTCTTAAAGAAGACCAACTCCCAGGCCCCACCTCAGACCAAGTAAATTAGAGGCTCTGAGGGTGGGGCGTGCACATCCCTGTCTTTTAAAACCCCCCAGGTGATGATGATGTGTAGGCTGGGTTGAGAGTGACTGCAGTAAAGCAGTATTCATGGAAGGAAAGATTCTCCACGCTTTCACCAGCAGTTTACTCTGGTAAAGGGGTTATGGGGTGGGTTGAAGTCTGTGCCTTAATTATCTGTGAGTCATCCAAGGTTTTGCAGGGAGCGTAGAAGCTATGATGAGAATTGGGGCCTCTTCCAGCACGTGAAAATGGAGAGTGCTGGAGATCCAAGTCGAGTCTCTTCTGCAACCCTCCTCCCTGCCTTCTTGGCCCCAGCCCTGGGGTTCTGTTAATTTGGCGATTTACTTTCATACTCTTGGTGATGAGGCCATTATGCCTATTCAGATTGTTTATCAGAAAAGCAAACAACCAAAAACAAACTATTTGAGACAAAGGGGGAGGTCCAGCATGGCGCCCACTGCCTTTGCTCATATGGGTGTGACCTGAGTTCATAGGGTCACCAGTCCGGCAGCTTGGGATGCATGGCATGAGGAAGCCCAACTGGACCCTCTCTACTATGGGGGCTCCTGGCAGGCTGGTCTGGCGGGCAGGTGTCTGAGTGCTGGCTAGGTTGGCTTTTCTCCCGCGACATCTGGGAAAAAGACCAGCATGAGAAGAAGGCAGCCAGGGCAGCAGTGATGGCCTCTGAGGCCCCTCCCCCTGCAGATTTGAGCAAAGCCTGAGCCACAGGTGGACTCAGGGCCTTTCACCTGCTGTGGCCAGTGGCAGTCCGCTGCCTTGCTGGTGAAGGCCAGGGCAGGAGCATGCATTCAGCTATAATCGGCTGCCTTGTTGATGTACTGGGTCCAGTGAAGAGCCTCTGAGCAGAGGGACACTGGGCCGAGTTTCATTTCTGGAGCTGTGATGGCTCTAACTAGGAATCGAGCTTTTGCCTAGTCCTGACACATTTGATCATTTAGCTCCGAGGAACCAGAAGCAGGAAGCATGCCACTAACCTTTTACTGCCCGTCACTGTTGAAAAGGAGAGGCAGGCCACCCTGGGAAGGGAGAGTCAATCCACAACTTACTTTTGCCTTTGTTAAGTCTTCTCTCCTTGCATTTTAGGCTGAGGGGCCTGACCTCCCCACCTCAGAACCATGGAGGGCGTGCAGGAAGGGGAGAGAGTTCCTGCTCTGAGGGAATGTGGCAGCCCCCACTGGCCCCGCCCCTCCCAGGAGGTGGGTTTTCTGGGTGGACCTGGTGATGTTTTACCTTGCCTTTAGCTCACATACCTCTGGGTTCTGAATATTCTCCTCTGGTTCTTGTCCTCGCTGAATATTCTCCTCCTGGATTCATGGTGTGGCCAACGTCAAGGGTCACACAGTCTGTGCGCCAGTTTCCTTTTGGGTTAAAATGAGATAATAATCCCTTTTGAGATACTTCCTTGAATGATAGTAAGGATAAAGTGAAATAACCTACAGGAATGGGTTTGGAAAGACAGTGGGAAAATAAGTCATTATAATAATGTCACTTGGAGCGCACATCCAGACACTCCTCAGTTCCTTTTTTCTCTGTTACCAGCTGGGCAGGTGAGCATTTTACACCAAATGGGAAAGCCAGTACTTTCTACAGCTGACTGTGTGCCTCTGCTCCCCAACCCAGATCAGGAGATGGTCCCAAATGCTCCCTCTCTCTCTAAATGCCCACTTCCCTCGTGCCCTCTCAATTCCACTTACACCTAGCCTAGTTCTCCAGACCCCTAAAGAAAGGTACTTTATCATTAGAGCAAATTATTTCATCTCTGCCTCAGTGGGTGCTGTGGGGGAGCTAGAAAGCTGATCAGCAGTTCCAAAGAGTAAATCAGTGGATCGTAGCCAAGTAAGGACAAGTGACCCTGACAGGTGTATGCAGCAGAATCGGATCATCAAGCTGGAACTTGCTGGGAAGCCTGAAGGATTTGGCATCACCAAGGAGGAATGTCACAGGTTTGGATAAGGATTCAGAGGTTTAATCAGCAAAGCTATTTAGGTCCCAGTGAGTCTAACTGTGAGAATTATTTTGAGCTTCACCCTGTTTCAGAAATGTTGGGTTCACTAAGCAAGATGATATTTGGCACCAGCAACCTAGAAGAGTGAGTCTTGCCATAGCAGCCTCCGGGATTAGAGGAATTTGCAGAGCCTCGGAGCCTGAGGCTGGTGCCCAGTAGTTTTTGTGGGGCATGGTCTCGGAACTCTAGCTTCTGACAATTTGCTTTTAAAAGACCAATCTGTTTACCTTCCTCCTTAAGGCAGTCTGTCCTGAATTCGAGGTATTCTGTGTCTGCTTGTCTCTGTCCATTTTGTCACCTTGAGGCATGGCTGCAGCCTCAGGTACCTCCTGGCTTGTAAGCAGGTACTAAACCAATATTGATTTAATCGAAGGAGGCTAGCACGTTGGAGGGAATGTGTTGCCTTCTGCACAAAGAGCCCTCCTTTCCCCAGAACTGGCATCTCTGCTATGGAGGCTGCCACCCACCAGCTCAGGGCAGAGAGCTGAGCTCAGCCGACCTCTATTCGTCAGCATGGCGCCACATTTGGGTAGCACCTGCTCCCCCGCCGCCCTGATTTAGAGGAGCCTGGATTCAGGTTTCTGTTGTAAACTCTATTTTTAACTAAAGCGAGCAGAGATCAGGCTGAGATAGCTGTAACTTATGGGCGTGAGGTGACCAGCGCAAAGGTAACAGGATGCATTCTCACTGGAACTGCCGTGCCAGTGTGGACATGCCCAACAACTCCGTCTGAGGATCCCACATGGGCACAGTGACCTGGGGTGGAGCAGGAGTGCCTCCTCGCAGAGTCCTGATGCACGTGTCTAATGGGAAGGTGGGGGCAGTCTCCTAGAACACCTCTGTGCTGGGCGGTTCTGTATGCATGGGGACCACTTGTCAGTGTCTGCTCTTATTTGTCAGCATTGGTTACGAGTTATAAAGATACTGCCTTACATTTATATTTCCCAAATGCACTGATCCCTATAATGACCTTGAAAAGCAATAATAGCATTATAATAACATGTAATAATAGTATTAACGACCAGCAACTTCTGCTTATTGATCCCTTAGGATGTGTCGTGCTCTGTGCAAGTGCCCTCCTACATTACCTCATTAATAAGCTGGGTAGGGAGGCTGCTACTGGGATTTCCATTTTTTCAGGTTCATTCATTCATTTGGTAAATTTTTATTGAGGACAAGTTCTAGACACAGGGAATTCAGCAGGGACCCACCCAGGCTGAAATCTCTGCCCTCAGTGAGGAAGCTGAGCCTGTTGAGGTAACCTGAGTTGCTCAGAGTGATAGGGCCCACAGAGTGAGGCTGGGGGTCAACCCCCATCACTCCAGACCCTCTGAATTCCTGGGCCACCGCGTTTATCAGCAAGGATAACTGACCAGCCATATAGCCTCCATGGTATGGCAGCTTATCCAGGGCTGTGTTAACACAAAGCCTTCCATTTATTTTGGTTGCCCTTCCAGGGGCTGATGGAGAGTAACAGGCTTCAGGGACAGACAGACCTGGGCTTACATCCCAGCTCAGCGACTCCCTGATGGAAAGAGGGGATGCACAGTGACTTGGCTGAGTATCTGATTCCTCATTTGTCTAACTGGGATAACAGTACTTGCCTTGAGAGCAGACTGGAAGGATTAGATATCATGTATATGCAGGGGTTGAATATGACTTATAAGCCAAGTAACTGGTGATGGTTGTGACGATAATGACAACAACCTAATCAGAAGGAAAAGCCAGGCGGGAAAGGAATATGGTTCATCCTAGAGGAGAACAAGTCAGGAGGTAGCTCTGCCCCTCCCTCTGTGGACTGGGATTTGTCAGTCCCAGGTTGGGAAAGAAACTCCAGCCCCTGCATGTCTGTGTCTCCCCAGTCCCTCCCCTCATATCTCCATCCTGGCCCCAGCAATGCTGCTGCTCCTCTGGGGAGAACTAATGGCCAAAGCATTACTTAACTCCTGGCTTTTCTCCAGCCTTTGCTGAGGCCTCCGCCATTGCCAGCTTCTTTCTCATCATTATTTGGTTATGTCCCTTTACAAGCCAATGAAATAAAATAAGAGGGTCCATTATACCTCTGGTTGGCAGAAAACCAGGAGCTAAGAACCAGGATGCAAGGCCCTCATGAGTCTGTAGCATAGGCCATTGGATGGGGATGTCTTCCTTCAGAAGGATGGTGCTTGGGCAGGGCAGGGCAGAGAAGCCAGCCCATGGGCCAGTCCACAGAGCCCAGGTCAAGAATGCGATTCTGGGTCCTGTCTCCCCATGGTTGAGCCTCTGGTGGCCACCCCCAGTCTCTCCTAGAAGGTTGCCAGCCTGGATGTGTCAGGCTGGCATGTGTGCCAGGCTGGATGTGTCATATGGGGCACAGCCTTCAGGCGCAGCAGTAGATGACCCTCGGTAGGTCAAAGGTCTCTCTCTGAGTGTGGGTTCTGTCCTAGCTTCTGCCATCTATCTTCTACCCAGTAGCATGGAGCTTCTGATTCATCAGTCTTAAGAGATGAGCAGGGCGGATGGCTCTGCCAGCCTTCAAAGATACAAATTCTGTGCTCTCTTTTTAACATGCACCCCCCCTCCCCACCAGCTGGATTAGATCCCTTTCCTGGCTGGTCCCATCCCATCCACAGCAGCTCTTAGACACTGAGGCTTACTCCCGAAGAGAAAGTGATTGGGAGATCCAGGGCTTTGCCTGGTTTGTAGTTTCGGTGGCACCATTTGCCCTCCGTGCTCAAATGTCCTATCTTGTTGGTGGAAGTGGCAAATCCAAACCTGACACTGTGCACAGTGGCGATTCAATGGGAGTGGAGTGCTGCACATCTCCAGTTTGACCTTTCAATTGCGGCATGCCCCTTGCAAGCTGCCACTGCCTGGAGAAATGTGAACTTTTACCAAAAGCTTTTGAAAATGAGCTTTTCCCGAGAAGGAAGATAGCTTTGTTTGGCCAGACTGGGGATCCTGGGATTGACTTCCTTTCTGCTCTTTCTTCTTACTGTCTTCTTACTTCTCTGCACCTCAGACCTTCAGCTAAACAGATTCCACTCCCCCTGGCCCAGGCTCTGGATGGAAATTGGGAAAGGAGGCTCTGGTGGACTGAAGCAGCAGCCTTGGCGTATTTTTTTATTTAAAACTTGATCTGAGACTGACTGCCTCTGGTCATAACTGATTTAGTCTTTAGGAAAAAAAAGATCATTTGTAAAACAGACACCGTGGGAAGGCCATCCTTTAAAGCCAGTGGTTCCTGTAATAATTATTTGCTGAACGCTGGCTCTGTGCTGGGCACTCATCAAGGGCTGAGGATATGGTGGTGAACAAAACCAGCGGTAGTCCTGGCGATTACACTCAACAACTCCGTTCCTTGTGTGCGCTCTAGCTGTGGGAATGTGAACTGTGTGCTTCTCACAGCCTTGAAGGCAGGGGCTGGGCCCTACTCTCCCTTGTATCTTAAAGGCCCAGTTGAGTTTCTCCCATAGAGTAGGTCTCCAATGAATGTTTGTTGTAGGAATAAATGTTTTCTGCATTTCCAAAGACTCTAAAATGAATGTTACTTTTAAAATCAAAAGACTATAATCCATGTTGGCCAGGTGCAGTGGCTCACACACTTTGGGAGGCCGAGGCAGGTGGATCACCTGAGGTCAGGGGTTCGAGACGGGCCTGGCCAACATGGTGAAACCCCGTCTCTACTAAAAATACAAAAATTAGTTGGGCATGGTGGTTCATGCCTGTAATCCCAGCTACTTGGGAGTCTGAGGCACAAGAATCGCTTGAACCTTGAAGGTTGCAGTGAGCTGAGATGCACCACTGCACTCCAGCATGGATGACAGAGCCAGACTCTGTCTAAAAAAAAAAAGAAGACTATAATCAATGTCTATATTTAAAAAAAAGCACGAAGGTTAGGCAGAGTGAGATTTTGACATGGTTTATAGGAAGCCTGGAGTTTTAGTTTACTGTAAGGTTTCTTTGAGGCAACAGGTGATGGAGCTGCTAAGAACCCCACCATAAAAGGAAGTCCAGTCCAGTATCTGGTATTTTGCACTGCTCAGACCCTATGTGGAATATTCCATTCCAGGCATTTATTTTAAGAGGGGCATTGACAAGATAGACCACACCAGAGGAGGTCTGATGAGGACCAGGACAGTATTACGGGAGAAATTCCGGAGGAGCCAGAGGAGACTTGAATAAGGAGGAATGAGGTGGCTACATTAGATCTTGAAGGACCACCTCTGGGAGGGGTTCCAGGCTGCCTCCCTAACCATGGGTGGCCATGTGTGAAGTTACCAAGAGAAAGACTGATCCTTGGGTTGAAGAATTAACACCTCAAGATGCCCAACTCAAACAAGTGGTCTTTATGAAGTAAAGGGGTGATTTCCCTTTCCCCAGAAATATTCAGACAGAGACTAGAATTAATGGGCCAGCCAGTTGTGGCCAAGGACCACTTTGCAGACCACTGGTGGGTCCTGCATTGTCAAAGTCTAGCCTGGCCCAAACCGTCTCATTTCCAGACCCATAGAAACCCACTGGTAATAACATTTCAGGAGGATTCTTTATGAAGTTATATCTTTAAGCCCTGGTCTCCAGTAGATATTGGTTTAATTACCGCCATACTCAATAGATGATAGACAAGCAAGAGAATAGTATAAAATTAAAAAAAAATAAAAAGCTAAAAAGAAAATTCCAAACCCTTTGAGGTAGTAGGAAGAGCCCCGTACCTGCTGAAGATGATTAAGAAATAAAGAGAAAGATTTTCTTGGAGTCATGATGTAAGCCCAAAGGGAAAGTAGGTTTTTATTTATGAAAAAAGGTTATAACTTAAGCTGTTCAGAAGCACGGCAATTACTTGGAGTAAGATGCCTCTTAATTCATCTGGCCTCCTTTGTAGGTGGCTGAGTAAGTGTTTCTGCATCCTCCGACTCCAGCCCTTCTTTGGTCGCCACTCGCTTTTGTGCACAGCGGGTCACTGGGTACTCCAGAGGCTGCATTGTTGATAATAACATCTCTTTCCTCCCCCACACCACCCCTAAGCAAAGCTTTGGAAAAATAGCCAAGTATTCAGCAAAGTGAAGGCCTGGCTTTTCTTCCTCACCCCTCCTCCTCTTGTTGAGAAATCCCATTATCCGGGAGAATGATTGTGAAACTCCAATCTGTCTGCCGCTGAGCTGTGGGCTGTTCTTCTTGCCTCCTCCGCCCCTACCCTGGTCCCCTTGTCTATCTGCAGGGGGAAGACGAATATCTATATATTAAAGCTTTAAGAATCTATAAATCTGAGTTGATTCTCTGCTGGTGACAGCCCCAGCTCTTTCCCACCACGTTTGACATGATCTAATGGGTTTACAGTTGTTTGAGTGCTTCTCTGAAGCAAATGAAAGCGCTTAGTTAGGGGAAGTGTGAAATGGCATTGTTTGTTCCGGGCACTACAGCAAAGCTGGGGGATCATCTTTAAATTATCCACCCTTTTTCTTCAGCCGCCCCCGCAGAACAAGGGGCTCTGCAGCCGAACCAGCTGAAAAGACCCATCCTGCTGGCCTGGCCTTTCTGCTTGAGAGGTGCCAGGATGCTGGGTGTAGGATGCATCCTCAGCTGTGTTCATTTCGCCAGGAAGCTTGGAGCTAATTGGGAACAGACGGATGCCCAGGGGATGAGGAGAAGGGGACGAGAGAAGGATGGTCTCACAAAGGTAGAGGAGTGACAAATATTTGCTTGTAGCAAAACGAGTAAAAACAAGAGAGACTCCTAATGAGAGCTTTGGGGCAGTTTATGCTTTCAGTTCTCAGGGGCCAGCAGTGTGGGTTGGTGTGATTAGTTGCCTTGCTACTTGGCGCAAGACCAATTCCTCTTTTCAATATCAAGTTTCATAAACGTGGAACAATAACAAATCATTATGAACCCTCTGGGACTGGTGGATGTGTGTTGATGCAGGTTGGTTTTTTTTGTTTGTTTTTTGTTTTTTTTTTCCGCCTTGTCTTTGATAAGCTCATCTTTTCAGCCCAGGTACATTTTTCCTATTGTAAATAGAAAATGGCATGGGAGGGTGTGTGTCTCAGAAACTTGCTGTATTGTTAATCTGTTATTAGGCAAAAGTCTTAACACCAGACTGGGTACTCAGATGCCTCATTGTGAGCTGGGGATGGAATTATGCATCATGAATAAAAACCGCTGTCAACATGCATTGGTTTCAAAACATTAGAGCATATGGTATGTGATTATCTGTATTGTCAAGTGCAGTAAAGTGAATTTGGATATAATAAAGGATGTAATATTTTAGAAATTTGGTAGTAAACTAAGGAAAGGATGACAGCTGAGGTTCCTTAAGGCCCCAGACACAAATAAATCGAAATTACTGGTCTCTGTGGCCAAGTGGCAGAATGGCCATAATGTGGCTATCTATGCCCCATGATTTTCCAGTTGGAGAGAGCTCTGCTGTCGCTCAGTTGCCTTCTCTGGGGGACATAGGGATGGTCTGGTTCTCATGCTGGGTGACAGGAGAGGCAGTGGCTCCTGATGGGGACCCAGGCCTTGCCTCCTTGCCTGGCCTCAAGGTGTGCCCTGTGGCCCGTTCTGGGCGGCAGATGCATCTGCCTCCTATTGAAGGCAGCCTTGTGCCAGCTTCCAGGACATCCAAGGACCCCTCTCCCCTAGGCAGTCACCCTTCAGCTAATCTCTAGCCCTCTTTGTCCCCATTTGGTCAATGGGAAGATGTTGCTGTACATGCAAGGACCCTGAGCAGCTGCCTCTCGGAGGCAGTCGTCTTCTGGAACCCTCATCCCAAATTATTAAGTCATCAAGGAAGTCAATATCAGTAAGGAGAATGGGCCTGTAGAGAGGCGTGAGTGCTTCAGCATCTGATGGGGGCTAGGAAGTGTGCCAGGCTTCCTTGTACTCTCTGCTTAAACTCTCTATAGCCCTATAATGCTGCTATCCCTAGTTGAAGGGTGAAAGAGCTGAGGCATAGCCAATCAGTTGTGGAACTGAGATTACAACCCACGTCTGAACCCAAAGCCCAGGCTCCGTTCACTCACAAACTTTTCTTTTTTTCTTTTGAGATGGAGTCTCACTATGTCATGCAGGCTGAAGTGCAATGGCACGATCTCGGCTCACTGCGACCTCCGCCCCCTGGGTTCAAGCGATTCTCCTAAATCACTGAGGCCTCTTGAGTAGCTGGGATTATAGGCATGCGCCACCATGCCCAACTAATTTTTGTATTTTTAGTAGAGACAGGGTTTCACCATGTTGGCCATGTTGGTCTTGATCTCTTGACCTTGTGATCCGCCCACCCCGGCCTCCCAAAGTGCTGGGGATTACAGGCGTGAACCACCGCGCCCGGCCCACTCACAACCTTTTCTACAAATCCAGAGGCTTTCCATTCATAGTCCACAAATAATAACCCACATGTTCAGAAGGCCTCACCACAGGAAACTGGAAACCTTTGCATTACTGGGGACCCAGGGCCTTGAAAGAATGTTCTAGAAAAAAAAATGCAACCAGGTGACCAACTCTGTATTCTCTATTCCTACTTGGGCCTGGCAGAGGCTGATCTGCCTTCATTGTTCATGGGGTTTTCCCTTAGCACTGATTTTTATATCCCAGCTCTAGCAAGGTGAACCCATTTATCATCATACCCTAACAGTTTGCCTAGGTCCAGAATCCGTCTTCCTCTGGGAAGAGCTCCTGCCTCCACCAAAAGTTTATTGATGAAAGCTGAGGCAGCATCTGTTTGCATTTCCTGACTGACTGCTTTTGTATTTTTGACCCTTGCTTTACTTTGACCCCTGGCATTTGACTTCAGGGCTTACCTTGGCCCCCACCTTATGGGACACCCCGGGTGAGGCCTGCCCCCCACACCCTCCACCCCATGTGTGGCCCCTTCCTTCCACCCCAGCCTTCTGTGGCTCTCCAGTCCTGGCTTCCAGTGCTGGTCTTGCTAGCTGCCCTGCCAGGCAGACAGCTTCATTATTAAGCGTAAAGAATTGAGAGTGCCACCATCAGGCCAGGCTAAAGCAATTTGGATGGCTGGGAAAAGAGAAGACATTTAGTCCATTTCATGCCTGGATACGTCTGTAATTCCCAGGATAGGGTGGGAAGAGGTTTCAATAAACCCCTCTGGCCTAGGAGTCTTGTGATTAGGTCTGCACTGGAGATACAACAAGGTGAGTTCAAATACACTTCCAAATCGCTCGGCTTCGGCACCTCAGGGTTGACCCCGATAAAGCTCTTATCACTGCAGTCAGCATTTATTGATAGCTAAAGTATTTTCAAGTCTCAGCTGGTAGCCCACTCATTTCAAGCAATATCGGGTACAAAATCCTTATATAAAAACTGCAGACTTCTGCAGGCATAACCAGAGCTAGCACTATCTCATTTAATCCCCATGCCAGCCCCATGAGGTCAGCGTCTTTTTTTGAGACAGTCCCACTTTGTCACCCAGGCTGGAGTGCAGTGGTATGATCTCAGCTCGCTGCAACCTAAACCTCCCAGGTTCAAGAGATTCTCCTGCCTTAGCCTCCCAAGTAGCTGGGATTATAGGCACGTGCCACCACGCCTAGCTAATTTTTGTATGTTTAGTAGAGACAGGGTTTCGCCATGTTGACAAGGCTGGTCTTGAACTTCTGACCTCAGGTGATCCTCCCATCTCTGCTTCCCAAAATGCTGGGATTACAGGTGCGAGCCACCTCACTGGCTAAGGTTAGCATCTTGATTCCCACCTTACAGGTGGGGACACAGGATCAAGGAGGTTGATGGCTTGCGCCACATCACACAGCTAGTAAACAACCAGCATTTCTACCATGTCCTCGGATCCGAGATTCAAATCCTCCCAGTCCATGGAATCTCGCTGGTCTGTCTTAAAAGAATGTGTTGCTTTCTCCTTCTTTCCACCCAACCCTTCAATGTAGATTCTTTTGAGTAGGCTGCACTAAGTGACATCTGAGAATAATTTTCTTTAGGAAAAATAGACCGTGATTCGCTGTCTCCTGGGCTTCTCACAGTCTTAGAGCATGCAGAGGGGCTGAGGGCGAACCCCAAAGAACACTTCTGTTCTTGCTCCAGATCCCCAGGGCTGCCCACTGACAACTGCCCCCACCCTGCTGAAGAGCTGGTGAAATTGAACCAAATGCTCCTAATGATCTGTGAATGTATTAATCCTACTTTCTGTTAATTAACAATATGATAAAACCGGCATTTCGTAAGTCGTCGCTTAACACATGTTTTAGCAATTATGTACTTAGTGGTTTGGATTCAGAATGCTAATAGAATAAAATTTTAATGAAGATATGATGCTATGAAAAATTTATTGAGACGAGTTCAGGTATGGCTGCCGTTAGCATGCAGGAGGCAAGAGTCTCAGTTTGAAGGGTGAACCTCCCCAATGCCTCAGCCAGGAGGACCCAAGAGATCCTGAAATTGGCAGGTTCTCGACTCCCATGAATTTCTCATGCAAAATCCCTTTCTCAGATGCGGGGAGGGGTCCTCACCCACCAGCAGTCACTGAAGGTCCCTGTTCCCACCCTATGTCCAGACTTCTGGCAATCTCTGCGAATAAGAGCAACTTCAGAACCAGAGTCCATGATGTACCATCTCATCTTCTACTAGAGAGTCTCCAAAATTTTTTAATTGTGCAGAAAAAAAATCAGCATGCACCCCCCAATATATCTTACCTAATTTTCAATTTATATGCATGTACCGCTATATTAATATTCATGTATATTATAAAACCTATACAAATAGGAATATAATAGGATACATTAAGGATTTTATTTAATTATTAAAGTAATATTTTTAGTGAGAGCAATATGATTGAATATGCTGCTTTTAAAAAGGAATTCTTGATTTAACACTTTGTGATCCAGCCCTAAAGGTTGGATTCTAAGTTTAGTTTATTTGGATACTTGGTTTTAATGCCTGGCATAACTGAAAAATACACCTCACAAGAAAAACAGATCCCAGCAGAGGAGGCATGATTCACTGTACTGGCTAAATCATGATACTAATTTTTCAATCCCATCCTCCAATTATGCAAAGGATTTTGTTGAAATTCAGCTTGTAAATTTCCATCTTCCCTGATGTCAATCAGTTTTTCATGCAAACTAATCAAGTGTTGCATTTTTACATTTTTAACAAATGGGTTCAAAATCCACTGAAATCTTCATTTTTTTTTCAAATGAGTTTACAGTTCTATGTCCAAATTTTAAAAGTCTGCAGATATGAGAGCTTTCTTTTGTTGATGACCTAGTTACATCATTTTTAGCAACAAAAACACAAAACAATAGAAATACTTTCCAAACATTTGTTTTCAAAGCACTTTCTCCACAGTACCAGTGTCTGTTGAAAATCAGGTTCTTCCTCGTTCAGTTGGCTGCAGCTTGTCCCATCTGATCAAGACATGTTTTGGGGGTGTGATGTGGCTGCGTAGGTGTCATGCCTAAGGGTAAGGAAGGGGTCGGCTGACAGTTCCCTTCTTGGTGTCGTGTGCTTGTATCGTTAGTATCCCTGTTTTCTTTGCAGTTACCTACTTTGTAAGGGTTGGTTTTCTTAAAGCCAGATCGCATAACCTATACCTCCTATACTGGTTACCTGTAAACAGCACAAGGTACCAGCTGTGCTCAGGAGAGTAAATGGGGAGTCACTCTGGCCTCACCTTCAAGGAAGCATTTCCTCTTTTCCTTTAGCGGCTGAAAAAAATACTAAGACAAGTGTCTTGCTGACATAAGGGCGTGTGAAGGCCCTGGGATCATTCAATCATGGGTTAAATGTTAGTGAAGCTGAAATTATTTCTAGGTGACAGAATTAGGCATTATACTTTTTTCCTTCTCCCAATGTATCTTTTGTTTGTTTATTTTTGAGATAGGGTCACACTCTGTTGCCCAGGCTACAGTGGCATGAGCTTGGCTTACTGCAGCCTTGATCTCCTGGACTCAAGCAGTCCTCTCCCTCAGCTTCCCGAGTATCCAGGATCACAGGCATGTGCCACCACGCCAGGCAAATTTTCTTTCTTTCTTTTTTTTTAAGAGTTGTGGTTTTGCTTTGTTCCCCAGGCTGGTCTCAAACATCTGAGCTGGAGCAGTCTGCCCGCCTTGGCCTCCTAAAGTGCCGGGATCACAGACATGAGCCACCGAACCCACCCTCCCAATGTTTCTTAGCCCTAACTGAATCACTTAGGAGATTTTAAAACATACGGATGCTGGGGTGCTACCCCAAACCTAACTCAATTCTGAGGATGAGACCTGGACATCAGCATTTTAACATTGTTTTCCTCAGTGGCTCTGCTGTAAGACTTACTATTGAGAATCAGTGTTCCAGACTGATGCATTTTACGTTTTAATTTGCATAAAATCACCTGTTAAAATGCAGATTCAAGTTCAGTGGGTCCAGGGTGGGGCCTGAGCCTGCATTTCCAATCAGTTCTCTGGTGGTGTGGATATGCTGATGGGTAGAACACCCTGAATAATGAGCTCCAGACTGTGCCACCCCCTCTCCTCGGTAGCCTCGTCACCACCTTCCTCCATCTTCCCATCCCAGGCCTGTGCTGAGGAGTTGGGAAGCAGTCTCTGCTCCCTCCTGGCAAAGCCGCCACGCCAATCCAGCTGCCTGGGCTGCTGGTCACAGCTTCTCGGAGAGATCTGGCCTCCAGATGTTAAGAACACTTCCTTAACAGCTGGAAGAATACAATAAAATAGGCCAGACCCCACCTCATGGTGATAAGTATGTGTGTCTCGTGTGAACCGCTCATCAGAGGCATTTGATGGGCATCTGCCTGCCCACACACTCCAGGCAGGTTTGCTGGCTGCGTAACTGGCTGGGGTCATGGAGATGCTGGCAGGAATGACCCCTCTGCGGGGGTGTGGTAGGAGGAGTGGGCACCCAGCCAGGGCTCTGTCAGTGGGACTATCCTGAAACCATACCTCGTAATAAAAGTCATATAAATTTGTGGCAGCACTGAAAACCTGCTTCCAAGTAGTGGTTTCTTGTTGGAGTTTTGAAACCTTATCTGCGGCCGGTAACCATTCCCTAAGAACTTCTTGGAGGGAGGCGAATGGGCATCTTGAGAAGGCTGCTGGGGAAGCTGAGTGCACCAGGACGGGGAGACAGAGTGCCTGCACCCTGTGCAGCCAGCACAGGGTGACACTCAAAGATTAGTAGATGATTTGGGTGTTTTCGTTTTTTGTTTTTGAGACAGAGTCTCGCTCTGTTGCCCAGGCTAGCATGCAGTGGCATAATCTCGGCTCACTAAAACTGCCGCCTCCCAGGTTTAAGTGATTCTCTTGCTTCAGCCTCCCAAGTAGCTGGGATTACAGGTGCATGCCACCACTCCTGGCTAATTTTTGTATTTTTAGTAGAGGCAGAGTTTCACCATGCTGGCCAAGCTGGTCTTGAACTCCTGACCTCAAGCGATCCACCTGCCTTGGTCTCCCAAAGTCCTAGGATTACAGGCGTGAGCCACCACACCCAGCCCTCTTAGGGTCTTTTAAAAGTAACAAGGTGACCTAGGAATTCACTGCCTGATTTGTTTTACCTCTCCCTGTCCTCAGTCTTATTCCCATCATGATAGTTGGTAAAGCACCATGGACATGTCCCTTACAGACATGTCAAGTGAATTTTAACAAGTGAGGCTATAGCTAGACAAAAGTAAGTATGTGTGGAGATAGAGATTAGGCTAGGGGAGACATTACAAGACTGGTTTGACTGATGGGAGGGACTAGCCATCTCTTCAGAGGTGCAGGTGTTTTTAAGCAATCCTGGCTGCTGAGGTGGATTGTTTGCCTCACAGAGGAGGATACTGAGGGTCAGAGTGGTTGAATAACCTGCTCTCAGAGTCATGCAGCCGGTTGTACTAGAGCCAGGACTTGAGTCCAGATCTACGTAGCTCCAGAGTCTAAGCCCTTTTCCACCCACTTCACTGGGGACATTAAGTAGATTGAAACTCCCTCTTAGCTTGTGTGTTGCTCGCTACATGGATGAGGCTGGAGGATAAGTGTGAGAGAAAGTGACAGATTTGAAACCCACTCTTCGGTGGAGTGGCTGGGAGTATCAACCCAAATGCCCACCTCTAGAGGGAAGAACTTCCAGCTGGCACCCTATCTACCCTGAGCTCAGAAAGCCCTTAGCTGAAAATTCTTGAAGGCCATGCTCCTGCAGTTGGAGCTCGCCAAGGCCGCCCCAGGCTGTGTGGTTTCCAGAGCAGACGCGGAAGCGGCACGTCCTGGTGCCCTTGCTCCAGCTGCGCGCATGACCTCAGCCTCCTCTGCCCCGCTGGGCGCGAGCTGCGGTCCTGGCACCTTCTGCCGGGGTCCTGATCCGAGCCAGTTGTCTAGCGATTTAATTTGGTGAATTTACCACTGCGTCCCAGAGTTTATATTGGCACTTAACAGCAGTAATATGTTTCTCTCTCGCCAAGAACTGACTATTTTCCCGACCAAGATGGAACACCACGCACAAAAAATAGGTTTGTGAACTAATCTGCTGCCCTGACAAGTGTCATTCACAGAATCGCTGCTATAGAGCGCACTCGGAATTAAATGAGGTTGGGGTTGTCTGGCCTGGATCACAGGTGCTTTTTCCCACTCAGTTAACAAGAGTCTGGGATGAGACACCCTTTCCCTGCAGCCGCAGGCACTTTCAAATCACACTATCAGTATTCATGACAGATTTCTCTCTTAGAAAAATGGTTTGAGGATGGTTAGAGGTCTCTCTCTCTTTTTTCCTTTCTAACCTCCCTTTCTTCCTTTCTGGGTGGTTCTTTTTAGGATGCCCCCACCCCATCTGTCCTTATAAAACTCAGCTCTTTAAACATTTGTCTAATTTCACAGGCTCAGGGAGGTGCCCTCATCAGTTAAAAGAGAGAGGAAAAAAAAGTCTCCCGGTGCCTGATGCCTGTTTGAAATTCTAGAGTGGAACTTAATTGCTTTCGCATAAGGATTTGATTTGGGTAAACTGCCCATACCTCTGGGAGTAGAAGCAGGCTCTGTCATTTACACTTTAGTCTGAACAGGTTCTTGAACCTGGGAGAAGTTTTGTCTTTTCCTGGTCTGCCTTGGATGTCAGAGGCTTCTTAAAGACAGCGTTATTGAGGGGCATGGTGGCTCATGCCTGTGATTCCAGCCCTTGGGGAAGCCAAGATGGGAGGATCACTTGAGGCCAGGAGTTTGAGACCAGCCTGGCCAACATGGCAAAACTCCATGTCTTAAAAAGACAGAAACAAAAACAAAACGTTAGTTTCCCACTTCATGTAAGAGAGGACCTCAAAATTCTGTCTCCTGTGGAAAGTTCTGGATTCTCTGTTATTATGTGGTCTCCACTTAGCTTGTCCTGAATTGGGAAGTGTAGGGCAGAGTCAGGCTTGTGTCGGCATCAGAATTACCAGAGACCTGAGTAAAAATGCGATTCCTGGGCTACACCCACTTGGACCATGTTAGGAGCTAGCAGAGCCCAGGGATATGCATTTTTGACAAGCCCTTCCCCCATGAGAGACTGCTGTAGAACTACACCCAGAAGCACTGGTCTAGGAGCACCCTGGCCTTCACCCACACCTTGATATTTTGTCTACGAGCATCCATAAAGAAATGCTGGCCGGATTATGGTGGCCGATTGAAAAAACTCTTTGTAGCTAAAGCCTCGTGAAACACTTGGTAGTTCATGGTTGGCGCTTGACTTTTAGAAGATTTCATCACATTTCAAGGTCAAGTGTTGGTGAGCTCATCCCTGAGCAGAAAAGGAAAGAAAAGCACCTTTCCAGTTGAGAAATTGGCTCCCCTCTAGCAAATGCTGCCAACGTAGCTTAATATTAATTTAGGGAATGCAGTCTTGTGCAGTTCCGTGGAACTAGATTGGATATCTGCTAGTGCCATTTCTGTTATCTGATTCCTCACACACCTGAGATCACTCCCTGCCCCCACTCAACTCCTCCCCCAGCCCCAAAGGTGGCTGCAGAGGCGCAGGTGTGAGCTGGCTCACTAAGTCACTTTCCCCCTCCTGATTAAGCCTTCGGGGGAATGAAGGAGACCCGTGTGGACTCACGCCGGTCTCTGCCTTGCCTGTGCTCCAGCCACTTGTAATTCCCCGAAGCCCCAGCCAGCTCTGCAAGGCAGAAAGAAATATGACCAGGCAAGTTGAGAAAATAAATTAAACTAAGTGTCAACTTTTCTTGTTTCTCTCCTCATTATTAAGAGATGGAATGGGGCTCGTTTATCAAGCAGGGGGAGAAATTAATTGACACGGCTTTAATATCATGATGTCTGGCGTGTCTGGTCACATTCCTTCATTTTTTGGAAAGGCATTTTATTATAGTTTACAGCAACCAGCTGCCAAACTACTGGTGTAAACGAGGAAGCAGGTGCATGAAGGATGTCACAGTGGAGGGGCTGCACTGCCACCCTGGAGGGGATGGGGACGTGGCAGAGGAGGAGGGCCAGGTCAGAAGGGATCCCAAAGAGAGGCTGCTTATTTTGGGGGAAGGCAGACAAAAGGATATGGGGGAGGGGTGTGCTAAGGGGGCATGTCCGCAGACCCCTCGAGTCCATCACGTGCTTGTTTACTGGCCACCAGCGGGGCAATCTCAAGCATCTGCCTCTGATGGCCTCCTGGCCTGGAAGTCTTTGTTCTTAACCATCCCCAAGGCTGGGTGCTGGGTATGGCTCAGGTCACTGTGCCTGCCCCTTTTTTTTTCCCCTTCTTAATAAGGCCAGGGAAATAAGCACTTCTCTGTCTGTCCCTCTAGGGCAGCTGACTCACTTGAGAGCCAGTTTGCTGCAGAGAAACCTCTAGCATCCAGTCTGGTGTCCCAGTCCCACTTCAGGCAAGTCTGCGGTTGGGGGTCTGGAAAGCTTCAGAGAAGTCACTCTACTGTGCTCATCCGGGACTGGCATAGGAGATACTCTCGCTGTTTTTCTGTGTCAAGGTCTTCTTGGCTCTGTATCTCTGAAAATCCCCAATACCACCTTCCGTGCCCCTGTGTTTAAGAAATCAGGTACTTCAGGGTGCAGGGGAAGCCAACATAGTGCTGGAGTGGATGCCCATGTCCTTCCCCACTCTCTCCTTGCCCTCCTTCCGCCAGGTTGCAAGGACTAAGGGCTCTTGCCCATTTTGTAGATGTTTTTGCAGGGAGACACGACAGGAACAGGGTTCAGGGGTGCAGTGATTGGACAAGGTAGGAACTGATGAGTGCAGAACAATCTGCCTTCATATGAAGAAGGTGGGCTGCAGGGGAGAGAATGCAGAGTCCCACCGGGGCCTCAGTTCTTCATCTGTGAAATGGGAACAATCACATCTATTCATACTCCCCAGGGTCAGGCTGCAGGTGAAGACTGAGTTATATAGCTGCTGCTCAGTGAGAACAGATGAGCTTTCTCTTCTTAACATTGTTATTAGGATATGGACTGATCCTCAGCAACTGACTTTGGGAAGCAGATGTGAGTTGTAACTGAAGGAATCCTAGCCCTTCCTACCTTACAGAGTCCCACATTGGCACATGGGTGTGAAAGCAGACACAGCCTGATCATCACCCACCCTTGCCCAATACCTAGTGTCTGAAATGCCCAAGAGCCTCTAATGACAACTTCAGTTGGCTCTCGCTGAAGCCAAGGTGTTGTGCAGTGAGTTTCCCAACATGACAGCCAGTAATCAGAAGCATGCTTCTGCTCTTGAAAAGGTAGACTGTTTTGTTTCTTGGAACGTATCAATCTTCTGAGTTACATTTTTCTTAGGGCAAAGCCAAGGCTTGTGATGCCACCTCCCCACGCCTGCCCTGCACACTACTCATTTCTTCTGCACTTCTTGGTGGATAGGCCCAGGTGGGGCCTCAGACCTTCCAAGTTTAGGGTTGCAGGACAGCTGACTTGCCAAATCTGCCATAGCTCATGGAGGTGACCTAGAAACATTCCGAGTTGGGGCTGGGGAACAGCCCAAGGTGTGGGGTTGCCAATGGACACACAGCCAGCTGGGGCTTGACTTGTGACGTTGCCAGCAGGCCACCATGCCTCCTTGCCAGGCCAACCTCTCTCATGCTCTCGGAGGCATATGGCCACCAAATCCATCCCTGAACACTCACTAATCCAAAGGACACCCTGACAGTCTGCTCCATAAAAGTATGGGGGAGAATGAAAGTAACTTGGGGTACCACTCCTGGGTTCAGCTTCTGCCTCTGGTTCAGTGGCTGTGTCACGATGGATGAGTCACGGAGCTGTGCAGAGCAGTTGAGCACAATGACAGCAGCAGAGCCTGCCCTGCCTCTCACAGAATTGCCTTGGGGACCAGGTAGGATGATGGATGAGAAGGATTTTCAAACCAGAAAATGCTCCCCACGCCCAAACCCCAGGGATTCATCTGTGCTGGAAGCAACCCATGAATATTGCTTTCCCCAATACTGGGTTATTAGCAAGACAGGGAAGTTGCATGAGTTATAAATATTCTTAAGTACACATACCTTAAATTTCTCATGGGATACTCAGAATAAATTTGACAATCTGGGTTTTGTTCCTTCCCTCATTTTTTTCTCTCCATTAACCAAGTATGTTAACTCATGACTTGCATTCATTTTCACTGAAGATGCGTTAGATACTACATGATTGCCTATTAGTGTTCATTGACCTATATGATAAGAGAAGAAAATTATTTTTGAGGCTCGGAGGAGGCTGCTCCCATCTTTCTCTCTCTGACCTAAAAAGAAATTGTCTTGTCAGTTAACTGTCAATGTTCCTCAGTGACTGCGTTTGGAGCAGGCCATTTTAATTTTGAGGTATCTTGTTTTCAGGTTTCGGTCTTCTGTATATGTGTTTTTTTTTTGTATTATTCAGATGAATATTCAGTTTTGTTCCTTTGGATAAAAGAGGGGGAAACGTTTTGACTGTTAAACGCGTGTCTCTTAAATCGGGCTTACTTGTTAGTTTCTAATAATAGCTATATTCAAGAGAATGCTAGAATTTGGTTTTTAAATGCCCCCTGTCAACTGCTACCCTATTAATATCCATGTTTAAACCACTGGTGTTTAGGGTTAACCTTCCCACCACCTTCTTTGTCCCAGCTTTACTGGCTCCTGGAGCCCCTTGGGAGTGTGGGGTGTAGTGAAGGTGGGGCTTTAGAAGAGGCGGAGCAAGTGCCACTTCGCTGATGTCCAGTAAGAAGGGTTTCTTTGGTGAACTAGTCTCTTGTCCCCCAGGTTTTGGCCCACGTTCCCTAGTTGTCAGTCCCTGGGTCTCTCCTCTATTCTGGGTGGTGGCTTGAGTGAGTTCTCTGGTTCGAGGTGATGCCTTACTGCTGTAGGATAGCCCACAGACAAAACCTCTCGAGCACTAAACTGGGAGGGAAGGGGTGATTTATTTGGCTGGGAGCTGCGGCAGGTCTGAATGCCCCAAACAGCAGAGCTCCCCTCACAAAGAAAATCTTTGCCCTTTAAAAGGCTTACAACTCTAGAAAGGACATTTCAAAGGGGTATGTGACTTAGGTAGGGGTTTGATCGTGTTTAAGTAAAAACAATGCCTTTGGGAAGGATTCCTCCACACCACACCTGCGATCTACAGAAGGGCAATTAAAGGTGGCGCCCGGTCTGCCAGCCTTTACTACTTCTGTTGAAGTGCGATGTGGAAGTTAAGGGGGAGGTGGTCTTAGATGCTTAAGGGTGACTAAGGGTCTCTTTCCTCATTAGGACCAAGGGAGATGAGCAGTGGATATTCACAGGGCAACCCAAAGGGCCCGATGGAGTTCCCGCCCTCGCAGACTCGCCATGGACTAAAGTCCTCACCCTGCCAGGGGCTGGAGCATGACCCCCTGCTCTGCCTGCTTCTTTTAGAGGCCCAGAGAGGCAAAGGGACTCGCTGGGGCATATAGCTTCTTGTCTGGCCCTCGCTGAGTGAGGATAATTGTGTGTCTCTTTTACCTGGCTGCTACACCTCAGTTTGATGGACCTCCATGAGGCTCCACTTTGATTCTCTGTGGGGCCTTCTTTAGGAAAATGAGAAGGAAATCATCACGACCCCCTGTCCTCCAGCTCTCCCCAGTCTCCTGCACCTCCAGTAGATTGTTCAAAAGACTATGATGCCCTGAAAACACGTCAAGTAAAACAAGCCAAGCACAACATTGTGTAATGTCAGTTATATGGAAAAATTCAGAGTCATAAAAAGTAGAATATAGACTGGTGTGGTGGCTCATGCCTGTAACCCCAACACTCTGGGAGGCTGAGGCAGGCGGATCGCTTGAGAACGGGAGTTTTGAGACCAGCTTCAGTAACGTGGTGAAACCTCATCTCTACAAAAAAAATTACAAGAAATTATCCAGGCATGGTGGCACACACCTGTGGTCTCAGCTACCTGACAGGCTGAGATAAGAGGACTGCTTAAGCTCGGGAGATCAACGCTACAATGAGCCAAGATTGTTCTACTTCACTCTAGCCTGAGTGACAGGCACCTGAGACCCTGTCTCAAAAAAAAAAAAAAAAGTAAAATAGAGGCTGGGGAAGGGGGAAATAGGGAGTTAATGGGTACAGAAAAGGTCGGGAGGTGGATACTGCTGATGGCTGCACAGCATTTTAAGTGTACTTAATGCCACTGAATTGTGTGATTAAAAATGGCTACGATGGCTGGGCATGGTGGTTCATGCCTGTAATCCCAGCACTTTGGGAGGCCAAGGCAGGCAGATCACCTGAGGTCAGAAGCTCGAGACCAGCCTGGCCAACATGGTGAAACCCCATCTCTACTAAAAATACAAAAGAAAAAAATTAGCTGGGCGTGGTGGCAGGTGCCTATTGTCCCAACTACTGGAGAGGCTAAAGCAAGAGAATCAGATGAGCCCAGGAGGCAGAGGTTGCAGTGAGCCAAGATCACACCACTGCACTCCAGCCTGGGTGACAGAGCAAGACTCCATCTCAAAAAAAAAAAAAGGTTAAGATGGTAAATTTTATGCTACGTATATTTTACCACAATAAAATACTTACTTCAGAAAAGAAGACTGTGATGCCAGAAGGGATTTTCCCACCTGACACTCTATCCCAAATTTCTGACCCCCTTGTTTTTGTACTCCACTGTCAATTTTAATTTATTTTGGGGGTTATTCACCAGTAAGTTACTAACTCATTGTAAACGATAATGCATCTATGAAATAAAAATGATTATATGTTAAGGAATAACACTTACTGATAATTAAGTGTTTTGTTGCTTCTTTGCTTTCTTCAAATGGAATAAATAAATATTTAAGACATGATCAAGTTTGTTTTCTCTGCTCGGACCAGACAGAGATGTCGAAGCGATATAGGTCTTTAAAGTGCTGCAAATGAGTCTTGACATTGCTGAATTGTTATGCATCCAGGGTACATAGGCTAGAAATCCAGGCTATCTCCTTTAATCAGGAAAATCATTTTTGTGATACTTGAATTTTGAGTTCTGTGGGGTTAGGAAAAGGACCAGCAGGGAGAATATCAGAGTCAGAATTGGAAATGATGCCCTGAGTCTTGCCCCGACTTTCCCTGTGTAACAGTCTGCATTTTAATTCCTGGCTCCTAGCTCAGTCGCCCTTCTTCCTGTCTCAGCGTGGGAGACTGGGGCGTCAGAGAGTCCTGAATGGGTATGGAGGTGGCCTGTGCAGTGGACCAGGAAGGAGTTGGGTTGCAGCAGGAAAGCAGCTTCCATGGCAGGGGACTTGGCTATGGCCTGCCGTGGTGACTTGGCTTACCCTGGTGTGTATTCAGGATCAAGTGTGTGCACCTAGCTGCAAGGTGGCTTTAAACCAGGCTGTCCTCTGGCTCGTGGAGCAATGCCCTTCACTGGTGGCACTGACTTCATGTTCTTTCCCCGTAGCCAGCATGGGTTTTGTACTCTCTCCTGTCTTCCGTCCAGAGCAGCACGATTGGCCGAGTCAGCAGGCCTGGTGGGAGGAGGTCGCGTGTGGCTCCCCTGTGTGGGGTGTGGGAGCAGCTGAAACCTAGAACCTTGCTGTATTCGTCTTCTATGGCTGCTATAACAAACTACCACAAACTTGGTGGCTTAAAACAATAGAAACTTCTTGCCCCACAGTTCTGGAAGCCAGCGCTGCCCTCCCTACAGAGGTTCTGGGGGACAGTCGTTCCTTGCTCTGGAAGACCAGCTTCTTGTGGCTCCAGGAGTCCCTGGTTTGTAGCTGTACTATTCTCTGCCTACCTCTGTCTTCACATGGCTTTCTTCTCTGTCTTTCTCTGTGTCTCAAATATCCCGTTTTGATCTTTCTTTTCTTTCCTTTTGTTTTCTTTTTTTTTTTTTTTTTGAGACGAAGTCTCGTTCCGTAGCCAGGCTGGAGTGCAGAGGCACAATCTCGGCTCACTGCAATCTCTGCCTCCCCAGTTCCAACAATTCTCCCGCCTCAGCCTCCCGAGTAGCTGGGGACTACAGGCATGCGCCACCATACCCAGCTAATTTGTGTATTTTTAGTAGAGACAGGGTTTCACCATGGTGGCCAGGATGGTCTCGATTCCCTTGATGTCATGATTTGCCCACCTCGGCCTCCCAAAATGCTGGGATTACATGCGTGAGCCACTGTGCCCGGCCCGCTGTTTCTCTTTTAAGGACACCTGTCATTGGATTTAGGGCCCACCCTAAATCTAGGATAATCTCTTCTCAAGATTCTTAATTAAATTACATTTGCAAAAGCTCTTTTTCCAAATAAGGTCACATTCATAAATTCCAGGGATTAGGACGTGGATATATGTTTGGAGGGCCACTATTCGACCTGCTACACTTATCCTAATTAGCAGTGACATCTCCTAAAAACTGATCTATCCTGGCTTGTTTTATTTGCAGGGTGCCTGGGCTTGGGGGCTGGGACAGAGGGTGACCTTCAAAGACAGATGAGACCCAGAGTACGCCACAGGCTGGAAGCGAGGTGTGGGAGGGAGAGGCTCTCCTTGCGTGGGATTCTCTGACTCGTGCCTCTTCGTGAATTGTACAAGGAGAGGGCCATTGCCTTGTTGATCTCCATGTCCTTCACAATGCCTAGCACAGGTGGCAGCTGGTAAATGCAGAAGGAAGAGCAGAATCAGTCTTGAGGCGAAGCAGTGACTCAAGTGGATTAGCAAGATGCTCAGACCCTGGAGGAGCAGAAATGGCTCATTCAGTCATTCACTCAGCACTTAGTGCATGTTAGGGGCCTGTTCCATCCTGAAGACTCTTAGAGAACAAGACCCCGGCATCATCCTCATGCAGGGTGCTCTGGCTTGAAGTCACGCTAGCCAATTTCTACAGCCTCTGCAGTGCCGCCCCTCCCTCCCTGTGGAATTTCGGAAGGGTGCTGGCTCTTAATCCATTCTCCTGGGACCAGTTAGGATCTGGGCCTTAGGAAGGTAAGGGAGAGAAAGGGATTAACCAAAAAGATTAATTCCCTGGCTGTGTGCTTCAGGTGTCTGTGACTGGGTGGGAGTTTTAACCTGATGTGTTTTTTGTTTGTTTGTTTTGTTTTTTGAGACCGAATTTCGCTCTCGTTGCCCAGGCTGGATGGCAGTGGCTCAATCTCGGCTCACTGCAAGCTCCGCCTTCCAGGTTCGAGCGATTCTCCTGCCTCAACCTCCCAAGTAGCTGCAATTACAGGCATGCACCGCCTTAGGGCTAATTTCATATTTTTGATAGAGATGGGGTTTCTACATGTTGGTCAGGCTAGTCTTGAACTCCTCACCTCAGGTGATCTGCCCACCTCCGCCTCCCAAAGTGCTGGGATTACAGGCGTGAGCCACCGCGCCCAGCTAACCTGATATTTTTAAGGCTCCTCCCAACCCAGAACTCCTGAGACATACCCCTGTAGGGTGAGCTGAATGCCCTCAGGAAACTGAAAATGCTTAAAGGGGTGCCCAAAGCCCGAAGAGAAGTGGCGTGGGGCGACGGTGTCGCTGTGGCTCTTCTCCAGCTCTGCAGTGATAGTGGGACCGAGGGCCAAGGAGGAGGAGACACCCAAAGAGAGGGAATAGGATAGTGTTCCCAGTAGCTTTCTCTCGAAGGACCCTGGTTAGCGGACAGGGGGCTGCATAAACCTGGTGGAAGGTTTTTTGTTGGACCACGTTTCAAACACTGCAGCACATCGGATGCCTGCTTCAGGCCTCTGAGGTAGCTGAGAACCTGGCTCTTACGGGTGACACTGGGAGAAACGTGCCATCTTTGAGCCCCTCCAGCAGATGCTTCTGTCCACCCTGTGGCATGTCTGATGCTGCCTCAGGTGTCTACAACGGCCTGGACTGTGTATGCTGGAGCACCGGCCCAGTGTTTGGTGTGTGGTGATAGCGGATGACATACTAAAGATCACGATTGCTGTGTGTGGTGGTCCTGGCCCTCTGTTTTACTGTAAATGGTTTGAGAGCAGAGACTGGCCTTTTTTATTCTCTTACCAAAGAATCTGCTAGTGCCTGCAGGAGCTATGCTATAGGAGCTCCACACATCAGCTCCCCGTGCCCTGGTGTTCCTTAGAAGATGCTGGTGGTAGAGTTGGATGCATGAAAGTCAGAGGGACCTGAGAAATTCCCTCTCCATCTTGTGTTGCAGGGACCCAAAATAGACACAGGGCTTGAAAAGGAAGCACCTGTATTTTACTCACTGACTGGAAACACAGTTGTCATAATATAGTGGTGCTAGAACAGCCATTCAAGTCTTGTCTTCCTGCTTGGTGTGTCTGGCTTAGTGTTCAGCCGGGTTCATGCCTTTGGGGAGAAGAGTGTCTTAGTTGGGCTGCTATAATGAGGTGCCGAGGTCTATGAAAAACAGTTTATTTCTCACAGATCTGGAGGCTGGAAGTCGAAGACTGGAGTGCCAGCATGGTCAGTTCTGGGAGGGGCTTGCCTCCTGTGTACAGACAGCCACCTTCCTGTTGCATCCTCACATGGTAGAGAGAACAAGCAAGCTCTCTGTCATTCTGTAAGGGCACTAATTTCATTTATGAGGGCCCCATCCTCACGACCTCATTACCTCCCAGCTCTGCAGTGATCAGTGGGACCAAGGGCCAAGCAGAAGACTTGAACTTCTAATACCATCACATTGGGAGTCTGGATTTCAACATGAATCTGAGGGGATGGAGGTGGGCACAAACATTCAGATGGCAGCAGACAGCCTTGTGAATCCCGATTTGGGTTGTGACAGGAGTTGTGAGACCCAGGGGATTTGCAGGCACAAAAGCTGAGGCTCAGAGAGGGGAAGGGGCTCCCTCACATTAAACGTAAAGTAGATGCACAGTGAGAACTGGAAGCCAGGCCTCAGTCTCCCCATCAGCACGTCTGCTCCCACTGCCTTTGCCCCCTCACCATGTTAGTGCTACCACGTGGCAGCTGCATCCTATCTGAGGTGGGTGCCACCCCGCTTGGGGCCATGTGGTAAAGCAGCACTTACCGACTGGGGTCACAGATGGGGCCACATGCTGGAAACGCTGTCGGGGATGGAAAGAGAAGAAAGAAAGGGGCAGGAGGGTAGGGAGAGGAACTGAGGATACTGAGCAGCAGTCGCCTGCCAAAATTCTTCAGTGCAGCTTGTCTAGCAAAGCTGGTCTCCAGCCGAGTAAATACAGTGGATAGCTGACGGGCTGACAGCAGGCATCAAACAGTCTTAAACTGCCCCAAATCCACAGCGCTTTTGAAGCAGCAGTAGAAAAAGATGCCTGCGCAGAACAGAGGCCTGAAACTTTTAATAGTTTCTTCCAGGCCTCAGGATGTCCTGATGAGGTATTAGAGGAAGTAATTCAGGAAGAAAAGGACAAATAACCGCCTCCGTCTGGAGGCCGACCCAAGGGCTGGCCAGGGCTGCTTGCGGAAAGGGCAAGCGTGGCCCCGCAGTGATCCATGAGGCTCTCGTTAGCCCACCCGTCTGCCGTGGTGCACCAAGCCGCGGGGCTCTGACCCTTGTAAATAACAGACAAGTAAATTTCTTGTTTGCTTCGGGGCAAATGTAAACCACACAGTGCCCGCTGCATGTGGGTGAAATCATTAACTTTTCCTCGCTGTCGGAAGGGTGCTGGGTACAAATTAGAAATCATTGCCTCCAACCTCAAGGCCCTCCCAAGGATCCGCCCACCTACCCCCAGATCAGGAGGCTGTCGAGACCACAGGACGTCAGAGAAAAATGTGGGCCTGACAGACGTGAACTCACCCCACCTCTCTTTGTTTTTTCTTCTCTCTTTTCCTTTAGGGTTTGGCTTTGTCACTTTTGAGAATGAAGATGTTGTGGAGAAAGTCTGTGAGATTCATTTCCATGAAATCAATAATAAAATGGTAAGTGTGTAGGGGCTGTGCTGAAACGGAATGCCCCCTTCCTCTAGGTACACGCCCTGCCTTGCAAACTGCTTCAGCCCGTCATCAGGCTGGAGTGGGCAGGGTCGGAGGGTTAGGGGGCGAGATGCTCGGGGTCCAGGCCCGTGAACAGTAGCAGTTGTTTCAGACTGGGGTGGACAAACTCTAGAAAGGGCTAAGTCATGAATATTTTCATCTTTGCAACCCATACAGCTGACTGCAACTACCCAGTTCTGCTGGGTAGCATCCATAGGCAATGCATACGTGAAGGAGTGGGGCTGTTTTGATAAAGCTTTGTTTATGGACATCAAAATTTACACTTTATGTAATTTTTACAGATCACAAAATATTAATTTTTTAACCATTTAAAGTGTAAAAACCAGGCCAGCCATGGTAGCTCACACCTGTAATCTCAGCTCTTTAGAAGGCCAAGGCAGGAAGATCTCTCAAGGCCAGGAGTTCGAGACCAGCCTGGGCAACATAGCCAGACCTCATCTCTTAAAAAAAAGAAAAAAAAAATTAGCTGGGCACAGTGCACCTGCAGCCCCACCTACTCAGGAGGCTAAGGTGGGAGGATCACCTGACCTCAGGAGGTTGAGGCTGCAGTAAGCTATGATCACACCACTGCACTCCAGCCTGGACAACAAAGCGAAACCCTGTCTCAAAAAAATAAAAATAAAATGTAAAAACCATTCTTAACTCTTGGACTTTACAAAAACAGGCAGAGGGGATGAAGTTTTTTTTCTTTTTTTTTTTGAGAAGAGTCTCTCTTTGTCGCCAGGCACCAGGCTGGAGTGCAGTGGCGTGATCTCAGCTCACTGCAACCTCCGCCTCTTGGGTTCAAGCAATTCTCCGGGGCTGAATTTGACCTATGAGTGGTAACTTGCTGACACCTGGCTTTGGATATTCTTTTGCAATACAGCTTTTGAGGAGTATATCCTAGATAGGAAGTTTACTGCACCAAACTATTTTTCTCTTTGGGTCCTGCTGGAAAATTAACATTCCCTCCCTTGCCATCAGTTAATTTCTGCCCTCATGATCAGCTGCTTCCTTCCATCTCTTTGGCTCTTTAAAGTTCCTTGTTCTGCCACAGCAGCCTCAAGAGGAAGGGAGGATGGATTATTTGAAGTTTGGGAAGCCAGGTAGGCCTCCCAGATAAATGACCACCAGAGGGTGCCATACCATGCATAGCTTGTGCACGCTCAAAGTCTCAAACTCCTTTCTTCAGATTGAGTAGGGGGGTGAGAATTCCCTTCTTTGTTGGTTCCAGAAAAATAGAAGCTCAGTAGGTGTTTCTGGAACTATCAGCAGGTCCTTTGGAGCAACAACATTTTGGCTGGCCACAAGTACCTCCAGCTTCAAGAGAAAAGGGAGGGCAAATTTGTGTTTCAATTGCAGCCGTAACTTTAATATTTTCTTCCTTCTGTCAAAACAGTTCTCGCTTCTGAAACATGCATTCAGACATGCGTTGTATATTGGTCTGATATGTGTTCACCAGCTTTAAATTCAATAATAGAGCTTTTAGTGTAGATAAGATCAAAGCAATCTGCTTAGCATGTGGTGCTACAGGCCTGATTCAATATTTGACTTGCTAATTTTTTCCCAGGGCACTAAAATAATATTGTTCATATTGTTCCTTGCCATCATATGCATCTGAAATGAAAATACTCTTTTTTTGCATACTGTATGTTGGAGGCATCAGCTCAGACATTAAAATGGTAGGGGGGAGATAAATGTGGAGGAATAACACAGGTTCCCTCATAGGCTTTCTCTGCTCCCCAAATGTCAGCACAAGTTTACAGTTGGTACTTTTTTCTTGTAGGTTACTACTTGCTATTTTTCTTTTTATTTTTTTAATTGAGACGGAGTCTTGCTCTGTTGCCCTGGCTGGAGTGCAATGGTGCGATCTTGGCTCACTGCAACCTCTGCCTCCCGAGCTGAAGTGAGTCTCCTGCTTCAGCCTCCCAAGTTGCTGGGATTACAGGTATGCACCACCATGCCCAGCTAATTTTTGTATTTTTAGTAGAGACAGGGTTTTGCCATGTTGGCCAGGCTGGTCTCAAACTCCTGACCTCAAGCGATCCACCCACCTTGGCCTCCCAAAGTTCTGGGATTACAGGCATGAGCCACCGTGCCTGACCACTACTTGCTGTTTCTAAAATAAGAGAGACAGAGGACGTAAATGAAACCTGCATCCAGTGCCCGGATGCCTTGTTTATCCTAGCCAGAGCATGCTGTTGACAGACTCC
This sequence comes from Cheracebus regulus, assembly GCA_963574635.1. Classification (NCBI taxonomy): domain Eukaryota; kingdom Metazoa; phylum Chordata; class Mammalia; order Primates; family Pitheciidae; genus Cheracebus; species Cheracebus regulus. The sequence continues at coordinate 40,832 of CAUYQU010036658.1, forward strand.
ACTAAGGCTACTGGGCAGTGGAGAACAGAAGAGGCGGCAGAGAGTACTGGCAGGTGCCATTCCTGTCCTGCCAAGACTAAAGGGTTCATCAGGAAAGGCCAGATGTGGACCGACAAGACACTGCTCCGTGTGTTACCTTGAATGCATATGTATAGCTCTTCACTGTTGACAGGCTTTGAAATGAACCTGAGACACAGATAGGGAAAGGCTTTATCCTGGGAAACTGAGGCTCAGGGGATTGGTCCCAGGCTACCCAGAGAGTGAAGGAGCATAGGTCTTGAGCTTACTGCTGCCAAGTGAACTGTATAGACACCTGTTGGAGCTTGTGGGTAGGAGGGTGAATCCCCAGATGACTCAGGCAGCAATCAGGAAGTACAGCTTCTGCCCCAGAAAAAGGACCCACGGTCTGGCTTGAAGCTAGTTTCACAGGTATCGCCTTCTCTTCCACCCAGGTGAGGTTGACTATGTCAGGTGCACATAACCGGATTTTTAGTGTAAGGGTTTGTGTGTGTCTCTGAATCTGGGGCTAGTCCTTGCTCTTCAAGAGAATGAGCAAAGATGGAGGTACACAAAGAAGAGGAAGAAGTGGGGGCAGAGTGGTTAGGATCAAAGGCTTTGGAGGTGTTGGTCCACGTTCCCAGCACAGCCCCAGTTAGGAGCTCCAAAGTGTGGGGTTTAGAGGTCCTGGGAGAGGACTTTGCAGTAGAACACTGGGCCTCCCTGAGCTCCAGTAAGACAGGGCTGAGGATACTGCCTCACTGGGTTGTTAGAGACTGAGTGATGTACCATAAGCAAAGGTTTCAGCACAGTGTCTGCACAGGGTACAAGTGTGATCCATTAGCTCTTGCCATTATCCTTGCCATCATCCACGTGCTGTCATTGCGAGAGATTTCTCCAGCAATGTTCTCCTCCTTTGAAGGGTGGAATTTAAAGGGTGTTGGTAGAGAAGCCTGAATCCTGAATTGTTTTGGATTTTGTGATACTGGTTTCTACTTCTGAGGCCCAAAGAAAAGGAAATGAGTTTAAACTGGGGTATGGACAGAATTCAAATGAGCGATCTGGAAAAACGGAAAACTCAGAGACTGCCAAGCAGGAACATGGCTGATTGTTAGAACGTGCATAGGAGTGTTTCATAAACAGGACTGTGCTGTGAAACCACAGACCCATCTCCTCCAACCCTCACAGTCTTTCTGGGCATCTGGCAGGAAGTGGCAGATAGCTGCACCCCCTGGTACATATTGGAGCTATGACTTTTTCATATTCACAGATAGGAAAGGTCTTACTGCAGATTAGTCACAGACATAGGAATTGAATCCAGGTCTTCTGATTCAATCTCATATGCCTGGCACTTAGTAGACCCTGTGTAAATAATTGTGGACTAAATAAAGGATTTGCAGAGGGACCATGTGTTTTTGAGGTCCATTAGAGTTCCCAAAGCCATTTCTCGTCTAATTGGATTGGGGAGTCTCTTCCCGGGCATTTTTTAAAATGGAGATCCTTTTCTACCATGCAGAAGGATCAGGAGCAGGCATGAGTCCTTCTACCTACAGGGGACCAGGATAGCTGTCTTTGGGAAGTGGAGGTCACAGGAACCCTTCCCTTCATTCCCCATGTAGACCCTGCCTGAAGGAGGTCATCTCTGGGTAGGGGGTGGGTGGCAGGAGGATGCTCAGAAAGACCCCACACGACACCCTTGCACATACAAAGATCCCACAGATAGCTGACATTTGGTGGTACAAACTACATACTCTGCTAAACACTTTATGCATCATGCATCTTATTTCATTTGATTTTCACTTACTCTTTAATCATTCTCCCCATTTACAGATCGGCAAGGCGAGGCATAGAGAAGAGGCAGTTTGCCCAAGGTCACATGGTCAGCAAATGGCAGCCCCAGAATTCAAGCCCAGAAAGCTAGACTCCAGAGCTCACATTTGTGTACCCTTCAGGCTGTGTGTCCTCTTCAGGCCGAAAGGGACTTTCAAGGTTATCTAGCTGGCTGCAGGCCCTCTGCCACTGACCACCCTTTCCCAGTCAGCTATGTTGTTGTGGCCCATGTGTTTCCATGTTCTCCTAGGAGAAGAGCAGAGGAGACAGGCCAGATTCCCAGCTAGGGAGAAGGACCACGCTTCAGTTTTAGAGGTCCGAATCTCCATGCCTCTTCCTCCACTGCCACAGACACAGATAAGTGACGAGCATGGGCCAGGAGCTGACTGCCACCCAAGCTCAGGGCCAAACATACAAGCCCTCCAAGCCAGAGCGAAATGCAGATGTGGCTCTTTATCAATACACACACACAGATGCATGCACAGTGCCGCCTCGTGACCCTCCAGAGAGGGGCTCCTCCCTGGCTACTCCGTGTGCCCCACTGCGGGTGCAGCTAATAATGCCTCCCATGGCGTCTCCCTGATTGAAGCAGCCCCTGAGCAGCAGGGACACTTGCTTGATGAGTCGCCAGAGCCCAGCCTTCAAGCGGTCTCCTGACGAGCCAGGCAGCAGCAGGAAGGGAGGTGTGAATTGACAAGAGCCACCTCCAGGCATCCGCAGAGGTCTAGTGCAGCCTCCAGCTTGAAAGGATGTTGGGGAGGCGTCACTACCCTCGTTGGGTGAAAGCTTGGGTACAGTCTGAAAGGTGCCTGGGACGAGGGCAACTCGGGTAGAGCCTTTCCTCCCACCTGATTCAACAGGAAGGAATCCGTGCTTATAGGCACTGGGACCATGCTTTACGTGTGCACTGTCTCCTTCTGTCTTCACAATATCTTGAGCAGAGGTCCTCATCTCATTTTACAGAGGGGTTCACTACAGCTCAGCAGCAGTGGATCTTCCATGGTGGGACAGAGCTAAGGGGCAGAGCTGGGATTTGAACCTGTGTCTTTCTGGCTCCAAGCTCTCTGTTCTTCTCATTATGCCTTGCTACCCATTTAGGCAAACCTAATATTTGAAAAATATGGATTTATAAGATGGGTGAATATCAAAAAGAGTTTTTATTTGCTTCATGCAATACTACTGCAGGATTACTTTAAATCAAGCTTGTCCAGCCCACGACCCATGGACTATATGCGGCCCAGGATGGCGTTGAATGTAGCCCAATGCAAATTCATAAACTTTCTTAGAACATTATGAGATTTTTTTTAAAGCTCATCAGCTATCTTTAGGGTTAGTGTATTTTATGTGCAGCTGAAGACAGTTCTTTCAATGTGGCCCTTGGACACCCCCCTGCTTTTCGTTTTTTGGAGACAGGGTCTTGTTCTTTCACCCAGGCTGGAGTGTAGTGGGGCATGATCTTGGCTCACCGCAACCTCCTTCAGTGATTCTCGTGCCTCAGCCTCCCAAGTAGCTGGGATTACAGGTGTGCACCATCACACCCAGCTACCAGCTATTTTTTTTTTTTTTTTTGTATTTTTCGTAGAGACAGGATTTCACCATGTTGGCCAGGTGGTCTAGAACTCCTGGCCTCAAGCGATCCGCCTGCCTCTGCCTCCCAAAGTGCTGGGATTACAAGTATGAGCCCCCAGCTACACTCCTGCACTAAATAGTCCTTTTTCTTACTCCTTTAAGGTGACGGGATTTATAAAAATTTGCTGAGTAACTCACGGATACAGCTACTTTGGTTGTCCCTTGTCTTGGAATGAGAGGTCTGGATGCTGGTAATCAATGCGTGGTCCAGCAGCCTTGGCAGCCCCTAGGAGCTGGTTAGGAATGCCGAGTCCCAGGTCCACCCTAGACCTGCCAAGTCAGAATCTGCATGCTGACAAATCCCCAGTGATTGGTGTGCACATTAAGGTCTGAGAAGCACCAGGCAAGGGCCACCACTAATGACAGATAATGTGGGCGTTGTGGGTCATAAATTGCCCAGCCATCATCAGAAGGAAGGGACTTGGGAATGAAGGGAGCATGGAGCCAGGCCAGATGGGGCCAAGCCGGGCCTGGCACCTGGACCCCCAGTCTGGTGCTGTTGGCTCCACTCCATTCTCCCTCTGTGGTCAAGCAGACCAGATTTCCGAAGATCTCCCGGAGGAAGCTCTCAGTGCCAGGGACTGCCCCTCCCCTCTGAGTGCAGGCCCTGGAACGTTACTTGCGGAAGACACGTGAGGCATGCATCTGTTGGCAAGGGCTCCATTCTCCTGAGTGAGGTGCACGTGTCATTGTCCCCAAGTTGGGACCTGCTGGGTCACTTAGAGGCACCGAGAGAGCTTTGGAACCTGAGCCTGAATCCCAGGTCCGCCGCTGGTGATTCTGTGACCACAGGCACCGGTTTACTCCTTGGGAAATCAGTAGGTTGAGGATGGCTGCCTTTTGCAGCTTATATAAAGCCCCGATTTGATACCTTGCTGTGGGAGGCCTCGGCCTGTTCTGTTGGAGGATATGTAATTAGGTAGCCTTGAAGGAATCAGCCCTTAGTAACTTCAAGTTTCCCCCATTGGGCCTAGGCCAGGGGCCAGTCAGTTTTCTATAAAGGGCCAGGGAGTCTCTGTCACATCTACTCTGCCCTGCCATTGTAGCTCACAGTCCAGGCAATATGCAAATGAAGGGGCGTGGCTGTGTTCAAATACAGCTTATTTACAAAAACTCATGGCAGCTGGGTTTGGCCTGCTGGCCACAGTTTGTTGACTCCTGGACTGAACTAATCTAGCCCAGAGCAGGCCCAGTCAGGGTGCTCCTTGTCTATAGGGGTCCAACAAAAGGCATTTAGCCAAATGGCCAGCCAGTTTCACTGTTGAGCACACATGGTTAGGGGCAGAGTAGAAAGGGGGTGCCCCAAACAGGCACAGGGTTTAGGGATCGCAGCCTGTGGAGAGTATCAGTGCCTTCATTCTTACGGGGAGCCCTCAGGTGGGGAGTGACACAATGGTCAGAGCAGCATGCTGTCAACCAGGAAGGCCTTCCTGGTAGAAGGTGCCTCAAGTCCTCAGTGCCCAGAAACCTCCCACTTCCTAGCTTTGTTGCCCTGGGCAAATTACTTCCGTGTTTTGGCTCTGTGGCCCTCCTTTCTGTAAAATAGGTTGTGATAGTGCCTACCTGGGAGAGTGCTGTGACTTAAGACTTGTAAGGGTTTGGAGCAGAGCCAGGCCATAGCACGCTCTATCGGAGTGACAGATCTTTTCACCACTCTCATCATCGCCATCATTTTTAGAATTATTTCACTAAGCAAATATGGAGTGAGCAGATGAGGAGGTCCTCAGCAGATTTGAAGGCAGTAAAATGCAAGCGTGCAGGACCTGGGCAGGACTGGGTCCTGAATGTATGGGAACAGGGATGGAGGTTATGAAGTGGGCACTCTAAGTGCTTCTGGGGACAGTCCTAGGAGAGTGGTATACCTCCCAAGGCAGGAGGAGCCCAAAGATGTGATTTTCTAGGTCCTGGAAAAGCTGAGTCCTCTTCACCTGACTCATCCTTTAGGAAGGTTCCAAAAAAGTCTACTTCTAAGAGCAAAGCCTAGTGAGGTCTCAGGCCTGCTACCCTTCAGCCCAAGGCATACCTGGGGGATGGACTCAGAACAGGGGATTCTGGGGAGGGAAGGGCAGGAGGATAAGAAGGGAGGAGAGTCCTGAGCTGTCCTCTTGGTATCGGGGCTGCAGTGCTATGACCAGCCCATCATTGGAGGCCAGCGCCAGGCTAAGGTTGGCTTCTGGGCCCTGCCATCTGGCAGGGTGCCCAGTGATTGGGCTCACCTCCCCCCGCCCCAGCTGCTCCTTCTCAGCTCTGAAGACAGCTAGGTCAGGAACCAGCCCAAAAGTGGTGGGTGTATTTGTGTGTGGGGAGGGGGGCGGGGAATGTGGGTGGAATTAACTAGGCTTCTGTATTCACGATCCTATTTGTAGCATTATTCTCACTCGTAAGCTAATTTTAGCCATCCATTCTGCTTCTGTTGCCATTTATAAAATGAGAATGTCAAATGCAATATTAAACAAGCAGGATGAAGGCAAAAAAGGAAATGCCAGAGAGGCATTTAATAAATGAATCTGGTGTTTACGTGGGAGAGGGAGAGATCCTGCCCCCCACACAGCACACACGCAAGCACGTGCACATGCTGTTTGTGTACAGGCTGTGTTAATGAGAGCAGAGTGATTAGTGTGTTGGGGGAGGCTGGATGGTTTGGTGGTAAATGTTTGTTGCTCTTGAGGCAGAAGTAATTTGGCCTGCAGGGAGTGGCCTCTCAGTTGCCTAAGTGGTTTGCTTGCCCTCCATCTGTCCTCTGACGAAGTCAGTGTAGGCAGGGCCAGGGAGGGCAGTGGTCTGTCCCCTCAGTGTCTCGGCACCCAGCGCCTCTGGGCTTTTCTGAACGTGCTGCTGCCATTGTCCGCCTAAACCACCCCCAGGGCACAGGGTCATGAGAGGGGAGCATGGAGACCATTAGAAGGGGCTGCTCCCCCTTCTCTTCTGCCTCTTCCCCGCACAGAAAAGGCAGGGCATGAACAGTCTGTGCCCTTGTGCAGCTGCAGAGACCAAGCCCAGAGCAGCATGTCTCTTGCCTGGACTCTTGCCAATTTCTCTTCTAGTTTCACTGTAGTTTCTCCAGGGCCTGGGAGTTCTGTCCCTGGTTCTTCCTTTGCCCTCTTCTTTTGGCTGTTCTGCCGAGAAAAGAAGGCTCAAGCCGTACCTTTTATTTTCTCCCTCTTTTAAATGAATGAAGTTAGGACCTGTACAGGGCCTCTGGCCCAGCCCACCATGCCCTGGGGTAAGCACTCCCCCAGCCTTGGGGTGGAACCTGAGCACCTGCTGGAGGCTGAGGTTTCTTTCCACTTTGAAATGCCCTTGCAGCTTCCCAGAAGTGAAAAGGAGGACAGCTGCTGCTGCCACCATCAGCTTTTTCCCCAAATAGTGTGGCCTGGGAAGCTGTCTTTACACATCCTGCTGATGAAAGCAGGGAGATGGGACCTACCTGGCCGGCAGGTGTGGGAGGGCTAAGGAGAAAGGCAATGCCTGTGTGCGAAGAGTCTGCTGTGTTGGGGAGGCTGCTGCTTTCTCTCTTCCTCTTCACTCCCCAGTCTAGGATTTAAGTGAACACAGATGTGAACTGACTTCATCACCTTCAAAGGCACTCACCTAGGCTCCACATGGAGAGGGCAAGGTGTGACTCAGCCAACTTTATCCAGTGCAAGCACTTTATAGGATTAGCTCCGAGAGCCCTATGGAGCAGGCACTTCTGTCACTGTTTTAGAGATGAGAAAATTGAGGTACAAAGAAGTTAGTCAACTGGTTTCAGCTCAGAGAAACGGCAAGTGGATCGGAGATTTAAAGCCAGGAGCCTTAGCCCTAGGCTAGACTGCCGTATAACAGACTAGGCCCCCACTCTCAGATCTGGGTGGGGGGGCTGCAGTTATTGGGGTGCATCTCAGGTGATACTGGGGACCAGCTCCTCTCTACCGCATTGCCCAGATTCTGAGGACCTCTGAGGGAAGCGCCGTATCTCAGCCACATTCATTCCCGTGTCCACATCCAGCCCCTGCTGGGTAAATAGTAGGTGCTTCATGTCTATTTTTGGTTTATGACCTATTTTACTTTACCATCACTGATTGTAATAAAACACTGAGCAGAGAAAACAGTGGATGAAATTAATTCTGGAAGTGGTGAGGAGATCAGTTGTGGAAGCTAGAATTGGGAATGGCTTTGTGAACTAGACCCAAACAGGTCTTGAGGGTTGGGTGGAGGGCATGGGGAAGGGCTTTGCACATGAGAGCCAGTAGCCAGAGATCCAGAGGAGGGAGCAGGGGTTTGAAGCTGGGGGTCTACGATGGAATTCTGGCTGTGCTTTGCGACCATCCATGGGGAAATCATTCCTCAGAGCCTCCGTGTCCTTTTCTGCTGTAACTATGAGCCTGGTAAGGCCATCACACGGAAAAAATGAGGCTCTATCCAGTGAGGGAGTTGACAACCATGGACATTCTCTGAGGACTTCGGTGTGCCAGGCGCTGTGCTTTACATCATGCCATTCTGTGTATATGTTATGTAATATATGAACATGACACACACACGAGGATGTTGTGGCTGTGCCTGGCATACGCATAGCACTCAGTACAGTGCATGCCTTCCTCCCCAGAGTAACCCTGCTGAGTCAAGATTATAAATCCAATAGGTCTCTTAATGCCTTTTGCAAACAGGTCTGGGCCATTTATAACACGCGTGTGCCCTTCAAGGTAGACGTTCCTGCTGTCTGCCTTCCGCACCGAAGCTGCCAGCTCCATTTCCATTTGCACAGTAACCCCTTCCTCTGACCGCATGTGTGGGTCCCACATCCATGAGGACCTTTTTGAATAGAACAAGAAAAGTTATCATGTACAAGTAGGTCCCCTGGTGCTTGACCACACACTGGTCCCTGTCAACAAGGACGGTGCCTGATGATGATGTCTGGGGAAGGGAGGGGAGGGTCTCTTCCACTCACTTTGCAGTATCCCCAGTGACCAGCTGGGAAGCCTCTCTGTGTTAGGCCATTCTTGCATTGCTATAAAGAAATACCTGAGACTGGGTCATTTGTTTTAAAAAGAGGTTTAGTTGGCTTACAGTTCGGCAGGTTATACAGGCATGGTGCCAACATCGCTGGGCTTCTGGGGAGGCCTCAGGGAGCTTTTACTCGTGGTGGAAGGCAGAGTAGGAGCAGGCATGTCACACGGTGAAAGCAGGTGCAAGCAAGGGAGAGAGTGCGGGTGGTGCCACACACTCACACACAACTCTGAGTAAGAGCTTGCTCATCACCAGGCAGACGGCCCAAGCCATTCATAAGGGATCCACCCCCATGATCCAGACACTTCCCACCAGGCCCCGCCTCCAACACTGGGGAGTATATTTTAACATAAGATTTGGGTGGAGACAAATATCCAAACTATATGACTACCTGAGTTTGCAAGGGGCAAAAGAGCTTGTACCAGTGAGGGAAAAAAGGACTGCAGACTGGTTAGGGATCCTTCCCCTGCCTGATTCAAGGGCCAGGGCTTCCCAGCACAGCTGCCAGGATTTCCAGGGGTGCAATTGCTGCCTCACCAATTCCCCCCCTCCTCCCCACCAAATGGCTTCTTAAGGCCTTGCCGTCACCCGGCCACATACTCACGCTAGGCAGGAATTCATCCTGCCTCTGACCCTGGGCAAGAAGAGCAACTGGATGGAATTGAAACCCCGGAGCAGATGTTAGAACTGAGAAGAGATGACCTGGCTGTCTGAGGTCACGCAGGGAGTGATGCTGGCACGCCCATCTCAAGAGGGAGCTGCAGGAGGAGAGCCGAGGTCCCTGGGTCTCCCTCCCTGGGCCACTCCGCCTCCCCTCGGCAGGTTCCACCCCGCCCCACCTTGTTTCATCATAGCCCCTTTCTCCAACTCATTCAAGAGCTCGCTCTCAGCAGCACCAGCTTCCTGGGTGTGCGACCTGAGGCGTCGCTTGGCCTTGCCCTCAGAAGGGCCCCACTGCTGGTCTAATGCTCTGCTCTTTGTTGCTGTCTTGCAAATCTTAGTAATTGTTGGACAAAGGGCCCTTCGTGGTCATTTTGCCGTGAGCCCTGTTCGCTCTGTCCTGCTCGTGAGGCTGACTCGGCCAGGTGCTGTGCAGGCACCCAGTAGGAGAGTTGGACTCTGATCAAGGGCTTGCTTTGTGTTTATCTTCCTTGCTTTGTAAGTTCCTTGAGGGTAGGTCTCCCCAAATCTCGGTTATAAACCTGCAAGAGCCTTACAGGGTGTCCTGCTTTCTGTGGGGTCTCCAGAAAGGCTTGGGATTGGCAGAGGGGGCAAGAGAGCAGTGTCTAGGAAGAAGAAAGGCTGTGGCCGCTGAATGGCAATGGAGCGCTGTGTGTGACATGTGGTCTCTGGAGGTGGGGCTCACCCCCTCCTGCCTCAGTGCAACATCTGTGAAGCTGTCAGGCTCTAGGCAAGACACTTGACACTTGAGTAGCTGCTCCACTCCTCTTCACCATCTCCCTGGTCAGGGCTCCGGGCCTGATGGTCAGCATGGAGCTTCAGAGAAACAGTATTGGCCTGGAACCTACCAGAACCTGTCTGGGAAAGCGGTCAAGCTGATCAGAGGCAAGACCAGGCCAGGCCTCTGTGTCTGTTAGGAAGCACCACAGAAAGACAGGTACCCACCCTAGAAGCTGCAGGATGTCCTCCTGAGCTCTCTCCTCCCTCTGTCCCCTCCCCTTTCTGTCAGACAGATGGCAAAGGTTGATACCTGAGCACTGGGGAATTTTATCCACTGAAATAGGCCTCTCCATCTGGAGGGCTAAACTGTCTCCGACATGACCTATTTGGAGTGAGAACTGAAGCTGCAAACACTGGCCTCTTCAGGCCAAACAGGCTTTCCTTGTCCTGGACGGCACATCAAGGCCACAGGTCCAGGGCTTGGATTTCCCCCTGGGCCCAAGTCCGAGTGCTGACTGGATTCTTTTGTACAGAGACCAGGGAAAAACAAAAGCCTTCTCCTTCCCAAAGCTTGGCAGCCACCATCCCCAAAGACACCAGGGCAGTGAGCTCACCTTTGCAAGGGCTTGGGATCCATTGAGTAGGAATGGCTACTCGTAGTGGCTGCAGGGAAGCCGTTCTTGCAGAAACTCCAGCATCTCTGGGCTAAGCATTCCCTGCTAGGGAGAGGGCGGAATGCAGGGCCATGGCACCCCCTCTCCTGGCTTGGGCTGTGGCTATAGGCAGGCTGGGATTAACATCCCAGCCCTGCATGCAGATACTGGTCTGCGCCACAGGGTAGGTGTCTGAGTCTGAGCCTCAGTTTCCTGCTCCGTAGGATGGATGTAGAGCTATAAAGGACCTTATCAGGTCCACTGACAAAACAAGCATATGGAAGGTAAAGTATTGTATTCATGTTAAACGTCTTGAGACTGATAACTGTACTGCGACTACATAAGAAAATGCACTTTCTTTAGGAAATGCATACTATCCTGAATGCAACTTACTCTCAAATGGAAATAAAATTCCTGCATATAGATATAGAGGGCTCAGGAGTGTGTGCTCATGATAAGGCAAAAGCAACAAAATGTGAGCAGTAGGTGGATCCTGGTAAAGGATACTGTCCTTGCAACTTTTCTATAAATTTGAAGTGATTCCCAAGTAAAGAGTTAGAAACTGCAAACCTTCAAGGCTGGGCGCAGTGGCTCAAGCCTGTCATCCCAGCACTTTGGAAGGCTGAGGCAGGTGGATCACCTGAGGTCGGGAGTTCAAGACCAGCCTGACCAACATGGAGAAATCCCATCTCTACTAAAAATACAAAAAGCCGGGCGTGGTGACACATGCCTGTAATTCCAGCTTCTTGGAAGGCTGAGGCAGGAGAATCACTTGAACCCGGGAGGCGGAGGTTGCGGTGAGCTGAGATCACATCATTGTACTCCAGCCTGGGCAACAAGAGCAAAACTCCATCTCAAAAAAAGAAAGAAAGAAAGAAAGAAAGAAACAGCAAATCTCCTTGCTAAGTTGCTGTGGATGCTGATGGGAGGAGGTGCCCAACCCAGTGGGGAACAAGGACGAGTGTTAGTGACCTCAGAGACTGTGCTCCCCTCAGGCCTTTGTTTAGTTCTCTAAAGGAAAGTGCTATTGCCCTAGGCGTCCAGGG
>CAUYQU010036659.1:0-43280 GCA_963574635.1 Cheracebus regulus
TATGTGTTTACTGCAGCACTATTTACAATAGCAAATACTTGGAACCAACCCAAATGTCCATCAATGATAGACTATATAAAGAAAATGTGGTACATATACATGATGGAATATTATCCATCCATAAAAAAGAATAAGTTCATATTCTCTGCAGCTCCAGAGTCTCATCAAATTATCTTGGATTCTGCCATGGTGAAAGGGAAATTAAGAGATTACCCAATAACACTATCATGAGGTTGTCCTTAGTAATACTTGAATTCCTAGACAGTTAAGGGGCTTACTCAAAGTTGTAAAAACCAGTTTAATGTACAGTCCCCTGTTCTACCAAGGCAAGCAAATAATCTGGTTCCGTAAGGTTGGAAAGATGTAGGTGTGTGTGTGTGTAACTATCTGCTGCAGCTCTAGTAAAGACCATGTATGAGTTAATGATATTTATCTTACAAATAATATCTTATCTCCAAACCCAACCACTACCTTCTCTCTTCCACTTGCATGTAGTTCTGAGACAGTGTTTAAAAACAGGTGACAAGGCCCAGTGCGGTCACTCATGCCTGTAATCTCAGAACTTTGGGAGGTCAGGGTGGGTGGATCACTTGAGGTCAGGAGTTCCAGAAAAACAGGAGACAAAGTCTTTAAAAAATTAGAGTTAAGGCCTAAAATGCAAATACCCATGGAAGAGGTCAGATCCTGACAATGATCTTAAGATACAAATGACTGAGATTTGGTTCTTAGTGATTAGGTTTAAAGGATGGTCTGTGTCAGGGTAATCTGAGATAAGATCTTTACTCTCTGACTTTGGCATGTTCATCAAAGTGTACATTGAAGCACCTTTGTAATGAAGAGCCCAAATGAAATAAAGAACAGGATTATGGCAACAAGGAAAAAAAGATGAGGAATAGGTAAAACACCCTACATATTAGAGGCCTCTTCTTGACCATAGTGTGAGTTAGGGTTCATGTTATTTACCTAATAATAACATCACAAAAGTATGATGCCTAAAATTGAAGTGATGATGGAACCAGAAGCAAAATAAGCGAAGTCAATCCAAGTCAAGGAGAAAGAAATGAGAGGCTCCAGCAGATGTGTGTGTGTGTGTGTGTGTGTGTGTGTGTGTGTGCACATGTGTGTATTGGACTGTCTTGAGCTCTCAAGGCCTTTAAACATTTTCTTGCATTTTCTCATTGACTAGGAGGATTACATTGGATAGAGCTATCCAGAGCAAAGTTGAAGAATGGAGTCACAGGAAAGAAACCAAAGTACTAGCTCATAGATCTGGCTCCATAAGGGACCTTCAGATTTCCTTTTAAGCTGTCTGGTCCAGCATCCACCAGAAGTAATGAGGCTGTGAGTAAGACCATTTGGTTTCCAATTCTAGATTCATGCGGCTAAGGGATCCCAGTTGGTACAATAATGGGGAAGTAATGAATAGGAAGCAGAGTCTTGGGGAGCGGGGAATGTGAAGGGCAAAGTACTACAGAAAGTTGTTTTTCAAAAAATTTTTTAAATATTTTAAGAGGTATTCATTGGTTAAAACACCCAACTTTATGAAAAAGCTGCATATACTTATGAACCTCATCTGTCTATTTTCTACCTGCTACAGCAATGAACCTATTTAATTAGTTTTATGGATAATAGTCTAAATATTTAACAATAACATAGGTACTAACTAGCAGAACAGACAACCTATATGGGTGTTACGGTGAGGATCAGCTGAGTATCATTCTTAGGTTAGTTCTTATTTGTTCTCACTGTTAGGCAGTATTCATTTTTTACTTCATCTTTATCTGAATGGTAAGATAATATACCTAATATAACATAATTACTCTTCTAACCCTTGCTTTTATTCACTTAAACATATATATTAAGGATCCTTCCATGACAATACATATCGACTTTTTTTCTAAAATAAAAAAACACCCAGATGTTTAGTATTCCATTGAATGGAAATACCATAATTTCATAGCTCCATTACTGGATGGTCATTAGAAACTGACTTTGGGAGAAAACGGGCTCTTTGCAGAAAAATGGGCTCTTTGCAGAAAAACAAAACCCTCTATCCCTTTCAGATAAAAGTCTGCTTAATAGACCTCTGATAAAATAATTTTTTCTTTTTTCTTTTTGGAGACAATCCTACTCTGTGGCCCAGGCTGGAATGCAGTGGCACAATCTCGGTTCACTGCAACCTTTGCTTCCCAGGTTCAAGAGATTCTCCTGTCTCAGTCTCCAGAGTAGATGAGACTATAGGTGCACACCACCATGCCCAGCTAATTTTTGTACTTTCAGTAGAGATGGGGTTTCACCATGTTGGCCAGGCTGTTCTCGAAATCCTGACCTCAGGTGATCTGCCCACCTCTGCCTTCCGAAGTGTGGGATTACAGGAGTGCGCCACCACACCTGGCCAAATAGCTTTATTCATCTTCCAAGGATTACTGCTCTGTTACTTAAGTGATCTGGAAGTCACAAGAGATTACCTTGGCCATCTGATGATCTCTGGAACCATGCCTGTTGGTATTTTCTGGGGTAGCAGTAGGGTATACAAGAACCCATTTTGGCTCATGGAGAGTGCATGTTCTCCAGCCATATTTCTTCTTTCCACAAGCTTTGTAAAGAATGTCAGAATTATTTCCTCTCACAGGATACATTGCTCAGACTACTGACGTTTTCTAATCTCTGTAACCTTAGTGGTTGAATACGGTAATTCAGATAGTTTTGTTTCTACATTTCTGGGGGTTGAAGTGAAGAGATTACCTAATAACCTGCTCTTATTTTGCAGTTTAGAGATTTAAGTATGGCCTTTGTCAATCTAATCTGACTAAAGTATTTACTAAGAATAGATTATATGCATATACCCAACACAGAAAGATGATTCTATATCCAGGAGGTCTGACCACAGAAATGTATTATAGATCAAAAATGTACCTCTCCAGATTCTGAGATGATTCAGCAATTCTGAAAGGATTTAAACAGAAAACCCAAGGAGGGGGGAAAAAAAGCCTCTAGGTACTTTACACAATTTAAGCTGTTTGTTCATAAATTCAAAAAGTACTTATTAACACCTATCATGGGACAGGCTGAGCCTATATTATGTTGGGACAAGTAAGTGAACAGGACAAAACAGATACAGTCCTGGGTGTCATGGACTGCTCATCTATTTATATAATTCTTTTTGCATTCAATGTAAAAAATCAGAATTACTGCTTTTATTGCAAGCCTGGTAAATTTATCTATTTTTTACTAGAAAACAGATTTTTTAAAACTTTTATTTTAGGTTTGGAGGTACATGTGAAGGTTTGTTACATAGGTAAACAAAAATAATTTTTGATATTAAGAATATCTCTAATCTCAGCTGGTGAAAGAAACTTAGAAAATAGTTTCACAGACTGGGGCTAGAATGGTTCATGGAGAATCATGTAGAATTTGGCTCCATTCATGGATGCCAAATGGTATTAACGGAGAAAGAGATAAGGCCAAGTGTGGGAGAGTGCTGGGATTAGAGCCAGTTTTGGTTCCAGCCCTCCTTGCCAAAGCTATAAATACAAATGACCAATTTAACAGCATGGAAAGACCACCTACAAGATCTATACCTGCAATCCAATCAGTTGCTCTGCGCCTTCTTTTAATTATAGGATCCCTGCCATGTTTACGGGGACTTTTAATGTGAGCATCACGTTTTTGAAGGCCGTATCATTATGACCATGTTTGATCTGAGGGTGGGAAAGTAGGAGCTCACAAAATGCCTGCCCAAGGTTATTCTGAACTGAGCTATAAACCAGCTTCAACAAGAGCTTACTGTGGAAAAAAAAAAGCACGTTAAGAAAAAAGGCATGGATATCATGGAGTGTGCAACCCTGCCAAGTGTGCCAATAAAATTACCTTCAATTCTGCTCAGAAAATGAAATTCATTAAGAAAAATACCACAGTTTTGTCAAATAACACCATATATGGACATTCTGAGAAAAGAATGATAAAAGACACAAGGATAAGCACATCATCTCCATTTGAGTGTGGCAACAGGATATGATTTATAAAAGAAAAATTAAATCATCATGATCATTAGAGCTGAATTGCAGCTTATGTAAAAATAATCCTGAGTCGCAACGCATGTGACTTCTCAGGCATAAAGAACACAATTGCTTAAAATGTTATGAGTGATAAGACTTCTAATAGAGAATTAGCTTACTTGCAAAACACTCTGTATAAGCTGTGCTATAGAAGTATAGAAGTATCTTTTCTCAGTTACATTTATTATATGATATCCTGTGCTCAGATACCCTGATACTTCAGGTATTGTCTCATTCCACACCCTTTTCTTTGGGTTATCTCATTTCTGCCTATGACTTGCACTGCTACTTCAGAGTCGAATGTAGTTCTCTCCCATGAGCCCAGCTTCTCTACCTCTGCGTCTCATATGTACAAAGTTAACATGTCTAAAGTTGACCTCACTGTTTTCCATCTCAAATCTAGTCTTCCTCATCAGCATCCAGCCAATTATCCAAGCAAGAAAAAGGAATTATGCTGTTCTCCTTTGTTTCATTCTGTACATCCAATTATCCTATCCTGTAATGCCTAAAACAGCCTATTACTGCTTAAAAATATGTCCTTTCCTTCTTATTTTTACTGCCATTGCTTTGCTTGTTTTAGAGACAGCACCTTGCTCTGTTGCTCAGGCTGGAGTACAGCAGTATAGTCATAGTTTACTGCAGCCTTGAATCTTGGGCTCAAGCAAGCCTCCCACCGCAGCCTCCCAAGTAGCTGGGACTACAGGCACCACCACATCCAACTAATTTTTGTAGATACGGGGTTTCACTTTGTTGCCCAGGCTGATTTCAAAGTCCTGGCCTGAGGTGACCCTCCTACCTCAGCTTTGCCATTGCTTTTGTTCAAGTTCTTCACTAGTCTGTTACTTGTCTGTTTTTTAATATTACTGTTAGTTATAATGTATTTCTTAGCAATAACAAAAAGCAAAGTGATACATCCCCCCCCACCAAAAAAACTGCATGAACCAAAACAATGCAAACAAATCCAACATAATCATGTCACTCCTGTATACATTATTTTTCAATATTAGCTGCTGCCTGTCAGACAAAGTCCAGATTCTTCAGCAAGTCATATTATGACTCTTATCTCCTTTTTGGTCATGTATTCTTCTCATATGCCTTGTGATCTAGCCACACCAAGTCATTTGCCATTTTCCAAACATATTATGTCTTTCATCCTTCTGAGACTTGTAGTGTTTTCCTTTGCCTGGAATGCCTTTTGTAGCCTGTCTGCTGAGAATTTCTAATCCTCAATTTCCTCATCTGTATAGCAGGGTGGTAACAGTACTCACTTCAAAGGATTGTCATGGTGACTAAGTAATAAGGTGCTCTGTTCCCCATGGTATCTAGCAGATAGAAGCACTCAGTCAATGTTAGCACTATCATTGTCGTCATTATTATTCCGCTGTTTTTCAAGTCTGAACAAAAATGTCTCCTTTGCTGAAAGTCTTACTTAAAATTGTTGGGCATTCTTCCTCTCTGATTCTATGTCCCTAATTATAGTACTACATTACACCAACTCCAAAATTGATAGAATTTTCACATTTTAGAGCCTGTGATATTAGGGTACATCTTATTGTCTAAATGCTGTGGCTTATGGCAGCACTTTTTCTTTCTCTATAGTACATGTAATAATGGTATTTCCTACAATAAATGAATATTAGATGAAATACTAAAACTGTATGACAACTGTCATAGAAATTTGATTATCCATGGTGAATAGTGCATATTTGTGGTAAATGGAAAAATCCTACATTTTCTATGAATCAGTGAAATATCCATGTAATAAAGGGACTACTATTTGGAACTCCAAATAGCAGCGAGAAGATATTCCATTTATATATACTATAACTTGGCAAAAACCCAGCCCCTACATCATAGCATATTGCTGTGAATTATAATGTATTTCTTCACCACAGACTCTAAACCATACATTTCAGAACTGCAGAGGTAATAGTCTGATGAAGTAGCATGCTGTCACCTCCTTTGGCTAAGCAGTCCCACTTGAGAGCCAAACAAAGGCCAGGCCCAGAGTGGGCAGTGGGCTAGCTTGCAAAACTCTGCATTCCAAAAACTTAAGATTCAAGCTGAGAAGGTCAAGCAACAATGAGAAGACAGTGTAGGCATGAACTGAGGAAACCCTATGGACCACGCCTCTAGACTAGCACTTTCTGACAGAAATATAATATAAACCACAAATATAATTAAGATTTTCTAGTAGCCACATTCAAAAAGTAGAAGAAATATAATTTAGCTAATATATTTTGTCAGGTTATTAGCATATTTATTAACTTACCTATAAATTAATATTAATCATATGTTTTATTTAACATAATATATCTAAAATATTATCACTTTACCATGCAACCAGTATAAAAAAATTAGTAATAAAATATTTTACATGTTTTTTGTGCTGAGTCTTCAAAACCCAGTGTGTGTTTTACCCTAGTAACACATCTCCGTTTCCATTAGCCACATTATAGCTGCTCAAAAGCCACCTGTGGCTAGTGTCTGCCACATTGAACAGCACCATTCTAGACTTTTTTTTTATACAATGAGTTAAGTAATGAAATAATCGTAACAGGCTATTTCAACAGTAGACTTTTCTACCATATGATAGAAAAGTGTTTAAGATTCCTACAATAGTATATATATTTTTATATTCTTAATTTTTAAACAGAATGGTAATGTTTCCTTCAAATTCATTTTGTGTCTTGTTTTGGCTGGTTTTATTTTAAGCATAATTTGATGTTATTCCTAATGTCCCTTTTACTTCACCTGTTGGTTAAAGAGGAGCTGATTGTATTCAATCACAGATCTTTCCCCACTAAGAAACTCCTTGCGAGAGGGTGTAGGAATATACAAATAATCTTAGTACTCTCAGTGTCTATCACAGAGCCTAACACATAGCAGGCTCAGAATAAATCTTTGAATACATTAACAGGTAAACTAAACTAGCCAGTAGTGGCTATCAATCTGGGTTCCACACTGGAATTACCTGGAGAGTAAAAAAAAAAAAAAATCTGATGCCTGGTTCCACCCCAAGAGATGCTGATGATGGGTCTAGAGTTGGGCCTGGGTATCAAGATTTTAAAAAATCTCCCAAGTGATTCTAGTACATGATAGAGTTGAGAACCACTGTTCTAGGGCTTTCTTAGAATAGCTTACTGTGGCCATATCTGTGCCTCCCTGACACAAGATCCAGTCTCCCTCATATAAATTCCCTTTCTCTGAATAGACCAGAATTGTCTTGAGAGCCCTAGTAGTGAAGAGGCTGGCATATTATCCCAAATGGGGATATGCAAATTCCTTTTCCAAGGTACCAGACAAGATTCTCAAGATTTTAAATCTATTCACATTTATGTCTTTTCAACAAAAAGAATAAAACTCACAATATAAGCTAGCTGCTTTGCAGAGCTAGGATTCTAAGGCCATTACAGCATGCAGGCAGATAGTACCCCAACATACACATGACAACATTTCTAGAAATAGAATAGCAATTAAACATAAAAATGGAATCCAAGTACACATGAGCCTCATTTCAAGTTAATTCTACATATGTAAAAAGCCGACACTATTAACTGGGATCAGCAAAGGGAAGTACTTCATGCCTTTCTTCAGGCTACTTAGGTTATATTTACACAGTATAATGATGCATTTTTTGATAAGTCACTTATAAAACCCATCTCCTATAGTCACATAGCACATAAGTATTGGTATCTTTGCTTTCTAGACGGTACTTTGCCTGACAGCATTTCTTCCATCATATGTGAGGTTCTGTAATGGCTAAGAGAGAAATCTGACTTGTTCTACTTCACTACAGACAACCTTTCATCATGGAGAAGGGAGCAATGGTCTCTGCACCAAGGGAGTAGCAGCTGGAATGGAGTTCCTCTGACTCACAGACTGAGAATTTCCCTGCTAATTCTTAAGCTGGTTTGGCCACACTTTATGCATTCACCCTGCTTAACAGTCGTTGATGGTGTGGTCCCATGTGGCCTTACTCAGTAATAGAAAAAGCATGTTGAGATATCCCCAAAGACTCCTATGTGTATTTCCTCTAGCTTTCCAGTAAGGAAGAAAGCTGCCTTCAACAACCCTGCACTTATTTTTGTTTTACATCTTGTTGAATTTGAGAAATTAGAATAGGAATTATCTAAAAGATATGATACTTCCATGTTCACTAATGCCAATCAACAAAAGTACCATACTCATGCCAAAACCGTGAAGGAAGAAAATCTGCTAAGATTTGAAATTAAGTGCTGAGTCTCATGCAATATCACTTCCACAGACTAACTTCAGAGGGCTGACAGGTAGCAATGACTGATGTGTGACATTCACTTGGCCCTCATTTTCCTATCTGAAAAGGAATGGAAAATATAACACAAGTTTCCAAGTTGCTACACTCATAAAACCAGGAAACTGATCACCATCCACCTGTCCAGGCTGACCACAAATCTGAAACACATGACTGCATCTGCCTTGCATATACATCGTTTATCGGTCAACATGGGCTGAGAAAATCCCTTAAGCTCCACGAAGAGACAAAAAAGTTTATCCTCAGAGAGTTTATAAAAGCCAGAGTAACATTAAAGGATTTAAAACATTAAAATGGATTTGAAAGGTGATATACAAGCTATAGGACAACTCCATCTGCTTTGAGTATGTAACCACCATGGGAAGACAGGCTAATGAAATCACCAGAGCTGCCTGTGGTCAGCCAGGATGCAAGGGCCGTTAGCCTCAGAGAAAGCTTCACGGAATGAAGAATCAGGGCTGTGTGTATGTGCTGCTGCCAAAGCTTCCTACCTTTCTGGAAGAACTCCTCTAGTTTGTCTTTGAAAGGCTGGAGATACTCCTTCGGAGACTCCTTGCACACCACCACCATCTGTTTTTCACTTGCTGTGAAGAGAAATTAAGAATTAGACTTACTCAGGAACACGTATTTGCTCAGCTCCTGCTATGGACCAGGCACTGTGCTATGCACTTGGGTATCAATTGTGCATACCCCTTGTCAATTACTGTTTATCCAGATTCCAGGGGGGAAAAAAAGAAAAAGCAGAAATAATAAACAAACCAACAAAAATAATTAGTTCATTCTACACCTCTCTTGAGGAACAGGGTAATGGATAATCCTTAAATTTTTCTTCTAGAGATCTAGAAAAATCTCGACCTAGGATAGATAAAATATTCTGCTTGTGTTCTCCCAAAGATAAAGGGAGGCAAAAACTACTTCAGGATTAGTCCCATGGAATTAAGGACATGCCCTTCTTCAGATTCATACTCCCAAAGTAGAGCTTGAAGAAGATACTGCAGAAATTCTCAGGCATCCAAGTTGTCTAGAACTAGCAACCTGGTGATTGGCCAGGGTGTCACACGCACCCCAACATGAGAACAAAGCCCAGGGAGAACCCTGTCTGTCCTTCATGCTTCCCATTCACCTAGCCTTCCTTTTAATCCTCTACTAACACACGAGAAATATTTTATATAATTTACTTCAGATACACTATCTAAAATTTGTAATAGAATACCTTTTGATAATCAAATCTGAGGTGACTTGACTTTTAAAAAATGACCTACCTTATTAGATAGTTATGATTTGGCTATATGGAAACCACACTAATTCATAGTTCACCATCACAAAAGGTAGTTAACCCAGGCAAGAGATATCTCCCCAAGGTTCCTATGTGTTTGTGCCAGTTGCAGCACACACAAGGGAAAGAAAGTCTTTGCTTCTACAAAGCTAGAGCTGAAGATCACTTTTATCTTTTGACTATGGCCAAAAATTAGATATGTTCTTGTTCAAAAGCCTATTAATAAAGCACTGGATTTTCACCATAAAGATATCATGCCACCTTGTTCACAAAATAGAGAAATACATACTACAGATCTTAGAGGAATTTATAAACACACGGGTAAGGCATCTTGAAAGAAGAAGGTTGGGAAAGAGATCTTTATTTACATCGGCAAATTCCTATGCAATAATTTGGCATACTTAAAACTAGCATTTTGGAACAATTATTGCAGGCAAAACAATAAACATGTCAGTACAGAAATACAGAAAATGCAAAATATGCCACTTAAATGTTCTCTGAAATTAGTTATCTGATGTTTTTCATTTGCAATATTGGCAACTAAATTGCAACTAGACAACTCTGGGGACTATAAAGTGGTGCTAAAAATAAAAGTACAATTTGAGGGAACACTTTGTCATTTTCTGAGTCAAGGTCAAAATCACCTACATTCTCAGAGGTATCTAGGGATTTGTCATGATACAGGGATGGTAGATTGCAGGACAGGAGTACCTAAATCCAGGCTCTATCTATTGATATGGTTTCTTTTGAAGAATTTTTAACAGAGCTATATAGAATATCTGCTGTTAGCTATTCTGACAACCATTCCAAGGCTATCTAGAAAATCCTGTCCATTGAGATGCAAACACTAATTTCTTTAAAATGACTTAACTTATTGAACAAAACAAAAACAAAAAAGGCTGGGAGAGGTGGCTCACACCTGTAATCCCAGCACTTTGGAAGGCTGAGGCGGGCAGATCACAAGGTCCAGAGATCAAGACCATCCTGGCTAACACGGTGAATCCCCATCTCTACTAAAAATACAAAAAAATTAGCTGAGTGTGGTGGCGGGCACCTGTGATCCCAGCTACTTGGGAGGCTGAGGCAGAGGGATCGCTTGAACTCAGGAAGCAGAGGTTGCAGTGAGCCGAGATCACACCACTGCATTCCAGCCTGGGTGACAGAGTGAGACACCATCTCAAAAACAACAACAACAAAAGACAAACAAACAAAAAGACCAAATCTTACCCTGAGACAACTAGAACAAATTCTATAAATCCAATCAAATCATCATTTAAAACATTCATTTTTTCCAATTCTTTTCCTTTCTTTGTAAGCTTTTTGGTCCTCTCTCCAATAACTACTTTATAATTTCTCTGCTATTATGAGGTTACCCTTCACCCCTTTTGAAGTAGATGGATCTGTGGCCAAATGGTAAGTATGTCCTTTCCACTACCATTCTTTTCTCAAAATAGGTCACTCTGGGCTAGAGTGGTATCCAAGGAGCAAGAGAGTAGATGGAGCTGGGATATATTTTGCAGATGTAACAAATAGGTCTTGCTGATTCAGTCAAGGTAGGGTTGAAGCAGATGGAAGGGTAAAGGGGTGAGCAATGGGTTGCTGGAAGTGCCATTTACTGAGATGGGGAAGAGCAGGGAAGTATCTTGTTGGATTATTTTTTTTAAGAGACAGATGAGATCAAGAGTTAAATTTGAAGCTTGTTAAGTTTTCTCTAGTCTCTATAACTTACAAGGCCATCTCATCCCCTGAAAACAAAGGGGGAAAGGTACAAAAGAAGATAAAATTATTATTATTGTTAATGAGTTCTCATTGAGAATTCAATTAAATTCAAACTTCAGGGCCTTGGATTTAAGGCCTTTTCTGTTATAGCATATTTCAGCTCTATTTCCCACATGTATTTGACTAACCAAACCAAAGCTGTTCAGTGTTTTCAAATTATATTATTTGGCATTCCCAGTTCCATGTCTTCATTCATGTGGTTCTTTGCTCTGCTCTCTTGCCATACATACTTTCAATGATACCTGACAAAGTCCTGTTCCTCCTAAAAAGCTTCTCTGAGATGCCACCATTGCCATAAAGCATTTTTCAACCCAATGTTTTTGCATCTTTCAAACATCTCTATTACCTTCTGCATAGTGTTTATGTTTTACCTTTTATTATACATATTTATGTAAAAGTCCATACATTAATCCCTGATAGGTCATCATGCAGGATTCCTTTACTTCTCCCCAAACTTCTCTAGAGAGCTCCATGTATGTGGCCAAAGCATCAGATTTCCTTATCTTGGCTGAATGTTGTGGTTCATACCTCTAATCCCAGTGCTTTGGGAGGCCTGAGTGGGAGGACCACTTGAGGCCAGGAGTTCAAGATCAGCCTGGCAACACAGTGAGACCTTGTCTCTCAAAAAAAAATTTTTAAGTCAGCCAGGCATGATGGTGCATGCCTGTAGTCCCAGCTACATGGGAGGCTGAGGTGGGAGGGTTGTTTCTGTCCAGAAGTTCAAGGCTGCAGTGTCATACCACTGTACTCTAGCCTGGGCAATAGAATGAGACAGACAAGAAAGGAAAAAATAAATGAAAGAATGAAAGGAAGGAAGGAAAGAAAGGAAGGAAGGAAGAGAAAAAGAGAGAAATGAAGGAAAGAAGAAATGAAGAAAGGAGAAAGGAAGAAAAGAAAGAAAAGAAAGGGAAAGAAGAAGAAGAAGAAAAAACGTGTCTTCATCTTATCTAGATTCCCACGTGTAGGAAAGTTTAAATAAAATTAGCAATGTTGGCCTGGCACAGTGGCTCATGCCTCTAACCCCAGCACTTCGGGAGGCCAAGACACAAGTGAGCCTAGGAATTTCAGACAAGCTTGGGCAAAGTGGCGAAACCCTGTTTCTACAAAAAATACAAAAATTGGCTGGGGATGGTGGTGTGCACCTGTGGTCCCAGCTATTCAGGAGGCAGAGGTGGGAGGATCAACTGAGCCCAGGGAGGTTGACACTGCAATAAGCCATGATCGCACCACTACACTCCAGCCTAGTCTCAAAAAATATATATACATATATATTAGCAATGTTGACCCAGACTCCACATGGGCTTTCCAGAGATGCAACGTGACCTACTTGTCTCTTCCTTCCCCCGACCCATTGCTTTCTAGGAGGTGGGTGCACCAACGGGTCACCATCTCTGTCCTCCTCAAATATGGTGATGTGTCCCAAGATGATCTGAAAGGGTTGAGTGTATTTTAAAGACCCCCAGAAACATCCACCACTTCACACCATGAGGCAAAAAAAGCAAGGTAACAAAGATGATTATCCTGATTGGGTAGTTCTGAAGGTAGCTAGGGAAGTAGGAAAGACATCTGCTTTAAGGAAACAGCATTTCTCAATGAACATTTGTGGCCACATAAACTTTCCTGATTATTTCCAGCTATGATTCTGAGAATACAGTTAAAGAAAAGCTAGAATTTCACACAATATAAATTGGGAAGAGTTCTTTATTTAACCCTCTACTGCATTCAAATTCCAACAATTTCATTTATATAGAATTGATTTTCATGAACATAAGGTAAAGCATGCCTGCAATTTACTAAAAGGATATAATTGAAGGCCTGACAATAATTCCTTCAAGGTTACCTCACCTGGTGAAAGCAGAGCTGAAGGCAGAGCTTGTTTTGCCAATTACAAAAGCAATACCTCCGCTTTTGCCTGAATTCATAGGGTTGATCACTGCAGCTCTCCCTTTGTGCTAGATGTGGTGACAGAGCCCATGGGGTGCCCATCAAACTGCTCAAATTTTATGAGGCCATATCATGTGGGTGGTAAAGAGCTTGTGCTTGGATAGAGACCCACTGGGGCTCAGGTGAGCTGTGGCTTGTTTTTCTCATCTGCAAAATGGGGACTCCCCCAACCACTGGCATGATATGAGAATTAAGTATACATAGTGATTTGCAGAATGCCTGGCACTTGCAAGGAGGCTCATAAATATTATTTGTAATTTTTATGATTTAGTAAAATTGGTTGGGAAACATGTCAAAGTCAGAACAGCAAGAGAATCATGGCTGGGGATGATTCGCTACAGATGCTGGGCACTGTATTTACGGAAATATGCCACAGTGCAAATCTCCTGTTTAGAACATAGGGATAATGATTTTCATTCCCGTGCTGAAGTTCCACCACCCATTGTGAGAATTCACTGAAGAATGCAGGCAAAGTCCTGGGGAAAGACGAAGCAAAATGGGAAACAATTCCCCTAGGCCTCTGAGCCTCACGGTTTTGAAATTAGAAACTGAAACCAGTACAAACGAGAGCAACTCCACTGCTGTGCTCTGAGGTCCTCTCTGCACCCCCATGGGCTGGGATTCCCACGTGGCCTGTCAGAATTAAACTTCCCCACATGATCAAAGGAGAGGGCTGCCCTCCGATGGTACCCACACAGCCACACGCCCTGGAGGCCAGGCAGCTTGCCTGCTCCAATTTATTAACTTGGCTTATCCAAGATGCTTTCTAGCAGACAAATGGGAGACATGAAGCCTAATTAATGATGACACCAGAAACTGGCAGTGCATAACGGAGAGAGGTCATGGACAAATCCACAAATGTCATTTATTGTCCAACCAGAAGACTCGCATACGATATTGCTAGACCACCAAGGTTGCCTTAGGCACAGGCTGTGCCAGGAGCTCCAGTGTTAAAAGCCAAAGTCATCCCAGGTTCTCTGTTATTTTTTTTCTTTGTAAAATTTTTGGCAATTAAAACTAAATTGATTCCTGAAGTTAGTTACTACTAAATGATCATTATGAGAGAGAGATGAAATATTAAAAACCAATACATAGTGAAATAACAGACTACATTGAGAATATTTTCACTTACAGGTTAAACACTTGTGGAGTATTTTAGTGAAAGATATGGCCTTGACTGTTTTAAGATTTCAGATGTTAGGCCGTTAAGGTCAGAGTTATCTGTTTTTTTGTTTTGGACTCCTAAGAACAACAGATAAAGTATTGAGCCACTTAAACAGCATAGGTAGGTTACAAGAATGCAGCAATAAGACCTACATATAATTAATCAAAATCAAATACATTTAATTGCTTTATAAATCAAATGTATATAGACAATTGTTAAGAAGATATGGAACTTGTTTCTTTTCCTTTGAGCTGAAGGACCTATGGACTTAGTTAAGTCAGAATACAGTTTTAGAGGAAAGGAAAGGTTTATCAAGCTATCTGCTTTTCTAATCTAAAGTTCTCTCTTCTTCCCTCTCTGGTTACTTAAATCTTACCCCACCCTCCCACAGTCCTGTGCCAGTCCTACCTCTTCTTCACTTTTACAAGATCCATGTCCTTTCCATAAGCTCCGTGCTCAAAGAACCACCACAGAAAATGGCTGCAGCAACATACGGAACTTTTTGACTAAAGCGAATTTTTGTATTATATCAATGGGGCTTAGACAAGAGATACAGACTGAAGTCAGAGATAAAGAGCCTAGAATGCCTGGTTAAGGAGTTTATCATAAAGGAATCCATTCAATAAATACATCAATTCAATACACGCCGATTGAGCACCTACTATGTGCCATACATTGTATCAGGTATTGGGATTCTGTCAGTGAAAGAAACAGACTAAATTCTCTGCCCTCAGACATTATAGTGAATGGGTTGCCAACTAAGATTTCTTAATGGGCATGGCATGTAGTAACTATTGTTTCTAGTAATTTGAGCTGCAAGCAAACCTATGAGTTATTTCCTTTCATGGTGATATATCCTGCTTTAATTTCTTTAGTAAGAAGAGGACAGTCTAGTGTTCTTCCTAGTGCTTTTCACACATTAATCAGTGGCAGTGGTGGGGTGAGAAGAGGCGGTTAGAAAGAGCCAACACCCTTTTAGCTTTCTGTCTCCAAATACGCTTTTATCAAAACAAATGTAAAAACAAATTCAGAACTCAGAATCTCAATATTAGCATAACTTGCACAATTTTCTTCTTACACTATTGGCCTTAAACTAAGGAATTACATGAAATTCATTGTAATAAAATATTAACATTAGAACAGCAATATTTTATTTTGGCTAGCAGCAATTCAAGGAGTTCTATGAAAAGGAAAAATCATACTTAAAATTCATAAAATATTAGGATTTTTTTTCATTTGCTTATTAAAGCTTGGTACAAATGAGAAGGTACTATTTTGTGGCTATCTACTGTACACACTTTTTTATATGGGAAAGGCCACACAAAGGGAGACTTCAAGTTGGTTTAAGACAAAAACAAATTATAAAAGCCTGCAATAAAAAGTACGTATTTCATGTTCTTGAGGTCTGATGCTAAATAGCAGGAGTATTATAAATCTTGGCAGGGGAAAGAGTAGTGAGTGGTATTGCTGGAAATTACAGGGTGAGGGTAGGGAGAGGGCAAAGGGAAAATCTATTCAAGGAGACACCTACATAGGATAGATTTTGAAGGGGACTGCTAGGTCCATTTTCTGTTAAATACCCCTTCAAAACCCAAATTTCTGAGCTCACATCAGACAACTGTGCATTAATGAACCATGTGTAGAAAATCTACATGTAACCAAAGGTATTTTCTTGGTTTGGGGATTCACCTGATATCATATCCAATTTTTTCTTCCTAATGACTCTATAAATCCAAAGACAAGACACTATATTTAAAGTGGTCAAAAAACTCCTAATTCCCAGTTGTCCACTGAAGTTAAAACACAGGCTTTAAACATGTAGAATCCAGGTCAGAATATTATCTCAGACTAATGTAGCTACATACATGGACTTAGACATTCAAGTGCCTTTTTATATCTACACATACACAGTGTCTGTGCCTCAAAAGCTAATTAGAACATTATGCTTAGTGA
Organism: Cheracebus regulus; assembly: GCA_963574635.1. Lineage (NCBI taxonomy): Eukaryota > Metazoa > Chordata > Mammalia > Primates > Pitheciidae > Cheracebus > Cheracebus regulus. The sequence goes on from CAUYQU010036659.1 coordinate 16,470, forward strand.
GTAGAGCTTTGGTATATTCCAAGAAGTAGAAGCAATCCCAATGTCCATCCATCATCTGATAAATGGATAAATAAAATATACTTTATACATAGAATGAAATATTTGGCCATTAAAACAAATGAAGTACAAATACATACTACAACATAGATGAACGTTGAAAACGTTATGCTGAGTGAGAAAAGCGAATCACAAGAGACCACATATCCTATGATTCTACTTTCATGAAATGTCCCAATAGACAAATCTATAGAGACAAAGAGAATTAATAGTGGCTGAGGACTAGGACAGACAGAGGGAGAGAGAGAGAGACAGGTTACAGCTAAGGCGGTAAGGGAGAAAAGGTTTTCTTTTCCGAGTAATAAAAAATTTAAAATATTGATTGTGGCAATTGTTGTACAACTTTGTGAATACACCAAAAGTCATGAAATTGTACACTTTAAATGGGTGAATTACGTGGAATGTGATTTCATCTTAGGAAAGCTGCCTAAAGCTAAGCTAATGAGAAAGTCAGCCTTAAACTGGAACTATAATGAACAGATAAATGAAGAATGCCTAATTTGTACTTTTTAAATATAAGGTAAAATAATTTTTAAAATCTTAGGTACAACTATGTCTTCATTATAATAGTTGCAACATCACTAAACTAGGAATCATAAGTGGGAAATGAGTTTGAGATGCACATATAATTGAGAAATTAACCATATTAAGTTGATCTTCAAAAAGTAGTAGTAAGTGTTATTAAAATAAAAGGCTTACTAAAAATAACTGAACTTCATAAGAGAAATACAAGTAAAGCATTTAAATTAAAAGTGCTAACTTGTGGAAAATTAAAACAATACCTTTGGTACATTCTTAATTGTGGCATATAGCTTTATATATGAGTATAACTATACAAATATATATACACATATACACCAACAATTGATACATTAGGAAAATTTCCCCTTTGAACTACTCTTGATCTAAAGATGCATTTGTTCTATCTTAGTTTTTCATATACTGTATTTGGCTAGAAAATTGATGTAATCTCTGACTCTTAGTTTCTGGATACATAAAATCTTGTGAGGACTAAATAAACATGCAAAAACAGCATTTTGTATATTGAATAGTAAAATGCTAGCCAAAATATTCTTTAGCTATTTAAAATAGCCAAACAGTAGGAAGGCTGGCTAGATAACATATCGTACATGGCTTTAATATTTTAGTTTCCAAGAAGAGCTAAACAATAACAGCAACCTCACAAACTTTTTGAATAACTGACATTCCTAATATTTACGTGTTTAATAAACAAATTGTGTTATAGTCTAATACTTTTCACAGCCAACTTTCTTTTAAAAATTGCAATACTTTTTTCTGTTTCTTGTTTCATGATCCATTGAAATTTACTTCCTCCCCATTGTGATACTGAGAAAGCACTCTGAAGTCACTAATTAACCCATTCTGTGGTCACTGTCTTCATTTTGTACCCTCTCCCTGACAACCCAGCAGGATCCTGCATCTTGACTACTTCTCCTTTTGTAAAATTCTTTATCCCTTTGATGAGTTCCCCATTGTGGGCTTTCCTACTTTTGCCTGCCCTGTTTCCCGTGCAGCCTCATCTTCCTATATTGAGTCATTAAATGTTAAATTTCCTTAGGGTTTGGCCCAGGTCTTTTCCTCCTCCATGGTATGCTCTCTGTGTAGACAATGTCATCCAGGTAAACCTTTCAGTAACCAAATTTGGGATGTGTCTCCCAAGTTTACATGGCTAGCTCACAGTTTTGCTTCCTAAAGAACTCTTTAATTCATTACTCTCTGCCTGGCTGCCATAGTCTCAGCCTAACTGTTCTTCCCACATCCATCTGCCTCTTTCTGATATGTACTTCATACCCGAGTCAAAACGACCTTTATAAAATCTCATTATGCCAGTCTCCTGCTTAAACCTGCCAGGCGCCTCTATTACTTTTAGAAGTTGTCTCCAATCCCTCAAGCTAGCCTGCAAGGCCCTACATGCACTGGGTCTTGCCCTCCTTCCTAGCCTTACGCTACTCTCCCTGCCACAGTGGTCCTTCCTTCAGTTCCTCAAGCATGCTCACTTCTTCCTACCATTGGGGTATTTCTCTGCTATGCCATTCTCCTCCACTTCCTAGTAACCAGGGCCTAGTCAGTGGTTAGTCATCACTATGATCTCAGCTCAAAAGTCTCATCAGGATTACTTTTCCACCTTCCATTCTGTAATGAGATCTCCTCTGTTACAAAGTCATAGCACTGTATACCTTTCCCCTTTTCATGATTATTTGATTTTCTCCCCTATTAGGCAGAAATTGTATTTTTCTTACTGTTAAATCTCCAGCATCTACTATAATGTCTATCCAGTAAATGATGTTCAATGGAATAAACTACCAATTCCATTTATTCCTTTATTTATGGAATAAATAAAGGAATAAACTACCAATTAAAGAGGAGAAACTTATACATGTGCAATATGTATATTAGTGTCTTGATAGAATTTGGCTGTCGTATATGTACAGTCATGTATCTCATAATGATGTTTCTGTAAATAATGGACCACATGTGAGAGTGGTGCCATAAAATTATAATGAAGCTGAACAATTCTGATAGCCTAGTGATGCTGTAGCCTTTGTAACGCTGTAGTGCAAAGCATTACCTTTTCTTTGTTTAGATATGCTTAGATACACAAATGCTTACCATTGTGTTATAATTGCCTAGAGTATTCAGTAGAACACTGAATATAGTTAAAGTAGGGTACAGCCAGTAGTACTATAATATACTATATTTGGTATTCTACTGAATAATGTTGGGGACTGTTACAGTATAGAAACCTGCTATGCAGGTTTGTAGCCTAGGAGCAATAAGCTATACCATATAGCTTAGGTGTCAGGTAGGCTACACTATCTAGGTTTATGTAATTACACGCTATGACATTTGCACAATGATGAAATCGCCTAACAACACATTTCTCAGAATGTATCCCAGTTGTTAAGTGACACATGACTGTATGTATGTATACGTAGACAAACATAGGCACATACCAACATGTGAAAAACATAGCCCCTCATTTGTGTATGTATAATACATGTAGATGGATGCAGGGGCTAGAGAAAACACAAGTAGACTGAATGCCATGCTATTTTCACTCACACTCAGTCATTCATATGTGAGATATGCATTTTTTTAATTCCCAAAACTAGATTAAAAATCTTTAGAAAAGGGACAGTCATTATTGGAAACAAAGTCTTTGATAAATTCTTGCAACCAAGCATTCTACCATCCCCACATGAAGGCCTGAGTAGGTGTTACCTAATAGTGCAGCTTTATGGAAGGCATGTTGTCTTTCTTAACAGAGAAAGAAGAACTGGAACCTCTGTAAGGAGAGACAGATACAGAGAGAGAAGACTAGGAAGAGACAGGAACAGCTGAATTGGAGAAGGCTGGCTTCTGGGACCTCCCCCTGCTTCAGTGAAGCCTCCTGAACTCACACTGCTTGCTTTGGGTGTGGGCTATGAATATCAAATACAGGGCTGAATTTTATGCCGAGTTTGGACCTAGTTCAGAAGACAGCTCACACAGAAGCAGGAGTGCCCCCATGCATCCTCCAATACTCTTGCTTTCAAGTCTTATGGGATTTCTGAGTATTTGCTCTTAGATCAGAGGATACTGGGTGGTTCGGAGCCCTATTATGAGTATATATGGTTTCCCTAAATACACATTCAAAATACTTATTAAGTATCTGCTATATGCCACTGAGCCGAATGCTGGGTACAAATATTTAATGAGATCTATCGGTCATTTCTCCTCCAGAAACATTCACAGTCTAGCAACAATGAGAAAGAAGGAAATGAACAAACTGTGATAGAGTGTGGTGTCATGGAACACTGGGTATAGGCCTCCATTTCACACTGGGCCAGGGAGGTTCTCCAGGAGAGACAAGAAAGCTTCACCAGGAGAGATAACTTATGAGCTGAACTGCAAAGGTCAAGCAGGAGCTAGCCTTCAACGAGAGTGAGGAAAGAGAATTGTTTAAGGGGAAATGTCATGAATAAAAGTAAAACATGGCGAGAATGAATGGGCCATTTGAGATGAGTTAAGTGGTGTAGCATGTCTGGTGCTCTGGGACCTTCTCTCCTCCTCAGATGACTAGTGTTCTGCATTCGGATTTTGGTGTAAAGGAAAGAGTGAGTGTAGGGGAGAAAAGCTGCCGGGCCCCAAAGCTATCCCAGGTTACACACAGGTGAACGGTGAGGAGGCTGGTGACCAGCCTGGTTAGGAAAAGTGTCACAGACATAGGGAGCTTGCAGTTATTTAAAGTAGTTAGGAAAAGTCTCACTGCGAAGATATTTGACTAGAGCTTTAATCAGAGTAAGGGAGGGACTCATAAACAAGCTTGAGGTGGAAAATCAAAGGCGTTATTTAGAGCATGTCAAGTTTGAAATGTTAATTAGACACTCATGTTGTATGCAAAAGTCTGCAGTTTGGGACTCATGGCTGGAGTAGAAATACAAACCAGGAAGTCACTGGTATAAAACTGTATTTAAAGCAACAGCAAAAGATGAATTAACATGAGGAGAATATAGCCAAGGAAGAGAAGGGGTTGCAGGACAGACCCTGGGGCCTGTGCATAGTGGAGGAGAGGCCAGCAATGAATGGAGAATGAGCTGGTAAATAGGAAAGTGAGCGTCTGGAGTTACATGACCTGAGAGGAAATCAGTATTGCAGGAAAGAAAGAGCAGTCAGGTCTGTGAAGAAAGGTAAGTGAGATGGAGACAGAGAAGTAAAACTGATTCTAGTGACACAGAAGTCACTTGTAATCTCAAAATCAGTTCCAGGGAAGCTGGGGGTATGGGGAAAAAGCCAGCTTGGAGAGGCGTGAGGTAAATGGAGAAAGATTCTGTAGCCACTTGTTTAAGCTACAGAAAGAACACCAAAATGGGGAAGTCATTGGAGTTAAGCCTAAAAGATAGCTCTAGTTTTCCTGTTCAAGGGCTACAGATCAAATGAGGCCATATAAGTGTTGTTTTCTTGGTACTTTAAAATCGATTAGTTCTTATCTGCCTGGGATGTTTTTTATAGTTTCCTTTCATGGTTGTAGAACTCCTTAGAAAGATTCTTCCTTTAATATTTCAAGAAAACTCCCAAAGCCCTCATGTCACAAAAATCATTCCATGCAAGAAGATATTCTCCAGGGCTACTTTGATCACGTGCAGAAGAGGTCTAACCCTTTACAGAGGGGGTGTCTCTTTCTCCAGAGGAATGTTGCATAAAAATAAACCCACCAGGAAGCTTGAGTCCAGGGGAATCCCATGATTCTGATTCACTCCACTGAGGGAGGCTGTCCAAGATCAAATTCACCTTAATGTCCCATGATCGGGAGTGAGTATTCTCCATGAAAAAATTTAAGCAGAAGTGACAGGGCCAAGTGAGGACATGCCAGCATGCTTTAGGACTTTGGAAAGACTTGCAAAGCTGGGCCACTGACTACAGCCTTTGCACGGAATTGTCTAAAGCACCATTCAAAGGTCCCTCCTACCCAACGTCACAGTTGAGTCAGAATTTCCTCTGTGATGATTATGTGGTTACGGATGCAGCCTTGGTCTGCGAGACATTAGCATGAAAAATATTCATTAATCACCTACCCATGACGAGGCCCAAACATAGATGGATTGAGCATGATTTGATTTATAGGGTGTTAAGTGATACAACCATGTATTCAAAAACATCCCTTTCGCTGGTCCCCACAAATATCGTCACCATTAGAAGCCTTCCCTTGAACTAAAGATGGTAACTCCAGAAGTTTTGTTAGAAATGCATACGTATTTGTTGAAAAACAAAACACTCTCAAGAATAATTTAACTCCTGAAATTTCTTTTCTCATTTTTTTTTTTTTTTGAGACAGAGTCTCCCTCTGTCACCCAGGCTGGAGCGCAGTGGCACCATCTCAGCTCACTGCAACCTCCGCCTCCCGAGTTCAAGCAATTCTCCTGACTCAGCCTCCCAAGAAACTGGGATTACAGGAGTGCACCACTATGCCCAGCTAATTTTTGCATTTTTAGTAGAGACAGGTTTCACCATGTTGGCCAGGATGGTCTTGGTCTCTTGACCTTGTGATCTGCCTGCCTCAGCCTCCCAAAGTGCTGAGATTACAGGCATGAGCCACCACCCCGCCTATAGAAATTTATTTCTAAGTTTGGTTTAGGAGGTAGGGGATTTCAAAAACAATAGGTAGGAAAGTTGTGTTAAAATGGAAGAAAAAGGCACATACTGCAAGGCTCTGACATTGAGGCAGACTGTATAGTGGGGGGTCCTTAAGCAGGCAGCCCAAGCGTGAAGGTACTGGGCCTCTGAAGGGGAAGGGAACTCCTCTTTCGGAGAAGAGCAGTGACTATCTTCTGAAAAGTATTAGGAAGGTAACATATACACACAAAGACATTTGAAAAACAGTTTTAAAACAGCAGAAAATGCAAATCAGTAGCGTTACCGTGATCAGAACACAGTCACCATCTTAAGACTTGGGCACTTTCTCTTTCAGGGTCTGGGCCTCTGTATCACACTCTTTGCCCCTCCATAATTTTATGGGGGTTGCCTTACTTATATTTGATACAGATTTTTTTATACTTTGATTGTTTCTATTAACATATTGTGCACATAGTCTCTTGTTATTTCACAAAAACCACAAGCATGTTTAACAGCCATATAAAATTTCATCAAATAGATATGCCATAGCTCACTTAATTCTCCTGTAGTTGGACAGTAAAATCCTAGTCAGGCTTGAGTCACATCTGTGTCCATACAAACTTATTCTAGGTTGAGGGTCATTTCTTTAGGAGAGATACAAGAAATGAAATTATAGATAAAAAAGAAAAACCTTTTTCAAATTTTCAATATATAGTGTCAAACTGTTTTTGGTACGGAACGGGTTGTACTATAGTGGAAAAGATGAAGGTGAGAGATTTTGGAAATGAAACTGTTTTTCTGTACCACTTAGTAGAGGTGGCTGGCTCCATGTAAGCTAGAATGGTGCCCACCACTGTCATATAGGGGCCATGGTCATTGCATTTGAAGTGCAAAACTCTGGAATGGAAAACAGCAAGAGGACCATCCATCCACTGAAGTAATTTCCTCAAACACAGACCATAACTGGTGATATATGAGAGTTGATACAAAAATCGGGGATTAATCTCAGCATAAAACTAGGTTTGAGGCCTGTGAATGAAAGTTATCTTTTTTTTTTTGGAAAGACCCTAATGTGTCACATTTAATTGGAATGTAAATTATGCTACTATCAGCACTAGCAAAGCTGTCTGAACTTGGGGAAAGTGTACAGCAAACTTACATAAAACACTCTGATTTTTGTAATATACATTTATGTAATTATAAGCACACATCATTTTAAATGCTCAGACTTTCCAATCAACAATATGAAGTAATTATTTGGACACAGGATTAAAATTCGAGCCATTTGTGAAGAACTTATAGAGCCTGCATTTTGGGGGACCCCCGTTAAATACTACTTCAAGAAGCATACAGATATCAGTGCAAGACACTGGTAAAAATCAGCAAAGGCAGAGCAAAGTTGTTACGTACAACGCCTCCCTCTTCCCAAACTATAGCAACACATTTTATCCACTGCTCTAATCAGGAAAATAGTACTTCTATAGGAATGCTGAAATAGTAAATATGTCCTCTGGAGTCAAAAATGTGTATTTTGTGGCAATTTTTACTAGAATTAAGTGAGGATTCTCTCATATACAAATCTTGAAGGCCACAGGCCTGAGCCTCTTTATGAGTCAAGGAAATCAGTAAGAGGAAGAGGTATTACAGCAATGCTGGTCTTAGGACTATTCCCCTTCCAGCAGCACAACGGCTGGCTACAAAGGGGCCAGTGATTAAGATACACAAGCCTATTAGCAAAAAGCAACCTGTTCGCACATCGCTCCACCAGGACAGCTGCAAGCCTTCCATGGTTTCTCTGACCTCTGAGCCCATGTTCCCATTTCAGCCCTTGCTAGTTAGTCACATTAATTGTAATTTTCTACTCTGGAAAGTGTTTATATCTAAATGAACCATGAGGAAATAAAGGAGAAATGATGGAAAGGCATAAGGAGAAGGTGTGGGGGTGAGGGGTAGGGAAGGATGGAAAGTTATTTTTAAAACACATAACCTAATCTGGTGGATGAATTCTGGTATCTAGTCTTGGCTCCAGCAACCACTGGCAAAGCATGGAGCTGGCAGCCACTGCTAATCAGTTTGCCACTGTCTTCAGATTTAATGCAATATTTGGCTCAGACATTTTTTTAAAATCTCCTATTCCAGCTAAAATATTTACACAGTCCTATGTGTCTCACTTAATGCCTGTTAAGCAATCGTCTTTTAAAACTCCACAGACACTTGTAAATCTGTCGGGAGAATTGTGGCCTATAAACAAGGTTTCATATAAAGAAGGCTGCATTGTCAATTCTGGGGGAGTAGGGATTTCTTAGGATGTGTTTGAAAATAAAGTTGAAGATCAGAAATAGTTTAGAGTGGGTAACAAAGTGGCCAATAGACTCGCTTGCTGGACGCCGTTAGTGGTATTAACGGGAAGCCTCCAGACACTGATCTCAGCTATTTAAAACTGTGCTCTCCTGTAAACCTGTCATTGATCCTACCTCTCTCTTGAGTTATGGCACAGGGAGAGTTTCTGGTCCAGCAGCCCCTGGTAGTCTGCATCCCAGGGCCTGTCAGGCTAGAGAAGATGAGCTGCTGAAGCCTTTAACAGGAGGCTATTAGGTTATACGCAATGTGAGTGTGTTTAAGCATCTTAGGAAGGATGGAGGACTGCTAGAGGAGAGGAGGAGTTCTGGGCAGGGCTGATGTTGAGAAGAACAAGGTGGCTGAAATGACAAATAGTATCCAATGAGAGAGGCTAGGTGTCATAGATTCTGAAATGCCTATTAAGCTCTCGAACATCCTCAGGCCTGATGTTAATAAGACTAGGTGATAAAACTTGAAGTCAAGGGAGGCCCCTCCAAGCTGTCTCCTGCTGGCCTGGGGAGACCCAGGAACTTGTCTCTGTCTTTGGGATGAGTCAGGCACTTGTAATATGACTGAACAAACTGCTCCATCATTTAATGATTCCTAGATTCGCTGCCTTTTAATTTTTATTCCTTTTAATTGTTGAATATGCCATTGGTCATGAATCACAATATTAGTTTTTTTTTTTTGAGACAGTCTTGCACTGTTGCCCAGGCTGTAGTGCAATGGTGCCATCTCAGCTCACTGCAACCTCTGCTCTTCGGTTCAAGTGATTCTCCTGCCTCAGCCTCCCAAGTAGCTGGGATTACAGGTACCTGCCACCATGCCCAGCTAATTTTTTGTATTGTTAGTAGAGGTGGGGTATCACTATGTTGGCCAGGCTGGTCTTCAATTCCTGACCTTGTGATCTGCCTGCCTCAGCCTCCTGAAGTGCTGGGATTACAGGTGGGAGCCACCATACCCAGCCTATATTAGCTTTAAAGAAGAAAAATCATACATTAAATGTACACATCACTTTAAAAGCTCAAGCACAGCTTAAACACTCAATTTTGGGATGTCAGGGAGTTAGGAAAAAGTATGTCATGGATTGAAAAAAAAATGAGATATTTGTAATTCCAAGGCATATAATGCCTTTAAACTGAGGTAGTAAACATTTGTTGATTCTCTTCAGGATCACAGTCAGGAAGGGCTTTGCAGATGTTTTTATAAATCTTCAGAACAGCTGGAGGAAAATCTGTATACCTTCCCTCTATATACCCTCTATCAGACTGACAAGTGTTATCCCTGTTCTCAGATACAGTCAGGTACAGTCAGATTCCTGTTCCTGAACAGAAGAGAAATCACAAGTAGGAATAAATCTCTCCCCTAGAAAATGGGGATAAAACTTACCCTTAAAATGTGTTTATAAATGACTTGATATTTCAGTGAGTTTATTTTACATTAGCAGTGAACTCAGTGCTAAGAATAAATATTTGCTGAACAAATTAACTGAAAAGGTCAAACAAGATCTGTCTCATATTCTGCAAATTTTTTTTCTTTGATACCCGGAGATTTGATGACTTTTTAAAGACCATGAAAATGGTCCAGAAAAAGTTTAAAAACACAACCACATTAGCACTATTAGTACATTAACCATTACAGATGTCCTTTGGGCATTTCCTCCTTCTGTGTACCATGACACAGGAAGTTTCTGCTGCAGTGGTTCCTGGTCCTCCATGCTGACTTGGATATACTGTCCATTTATCTCTATGCCCAGTAATTCCTTGAAAACAATACCAAATTCTCAAACTGTATAATCAAAAGCAAATGACCCTTAAATGGTCATGGGTCTTAGACCTCAGCCTGCTTTATGTGTGTTATCTCATTTTACTCCTTACAAGAACCCTATGAAAGTTTTCCTGCTACCATCCCTGCTTTTCAGTGAGAATTAGTAAAGTCACACAGATAGGAAGTGGTCTAGTCAGGATCTGAATCCAGGGGTAACAGACCCCCTTCCCTTACACTATGCTGCCTCCTACTTTCACCATCTACAGGGAAGTTCTAGAAAAAACTGTGAGACACCTATGAGAATGCTTTGTAAACTGTAAGGAACTAAGTAAAAAGAAGCTAAAAAAAAAAAAATGACCAAGTGCTATCCCTGGGATCCTGTCATTTTAAATGGGGAAATGGCCTATCAGGAGGCTAGGTTATTAAGTGGCATGGCAGAGACCTGAACGAGGGCTGTCCATTCCCTGATAGATCTGTGATATTTCCAGGTGTATTAAGAGTTAGAGTCATAGTTCATGGCCCCTATTCACCTAAGAGCCACGCTGAGGCTAAGCTATCTGGGAAAAAATCTGGGAGAGATAAGGATATTGGCAAAAACTCCAGTCCCCTTTGCAGAGGCTAAGGAGGTCTCCCTCTAACTTCACTCATTTGGTTGACTGACATGAGAAGAATCCATTTGTGGATTGTGAATCTTCTACTGAGTCCAAGATATACAACTTACTCGGGAAGAAAAAATATTTTGATATTCCCAAAACAACCCACAAATCTATTTCTGTGAAGAAAATGTTTTGACCCAATACAAGTTTATGGTACAGTAGCTTGGGCACTGGCTTGGCAAGTCAAGGACCCAAGTTCTGTGCCTGGTTGGGTGACCCTGGCCATGCCGCTTCCTATCTCGTAGACTTCGTTTTCCAAGCTGCATATGCCTGCCCTACTCACCTGGGGGAATGGAGCACCGTAGGCAGGTAAAGTAGGACTAGTATAAGAGTACCTTATAAAAAAACAAAAAACAGGAAATATCAAAGACACTTTGTTAATGAACTTGCCAAATGAATGTGACTTTCCATTCCTCCTACTTTAGTCTTCCCACTATTGAGCAGAATCCTAATCAAAAGCAGTTGTGTTGTTCCTAAACCTGTTTATGCCTGTTGTTCTTTTTACTGAAATTATGTAATTTAATGACTTGATGGTAAACTACATATATGACTGCCAAAAGGTACTATTTCTATAATTTTTTAAATGAAAGAAGCTAAAATATTGCTGTTAAATATGGGTAGAGAAGGCCAGTGGAAACTGGGGAGACATGGCAACTAAATGCACTGTGGTAGTCAGGATTTGATTCTGAAACAGAAAGGGGACAGAAATGGAAAAAACCAGCGAAATCCATATAAAAACTAGCATTCAGTCACTATAAACGTATCATTGCCAGTTTGTTAGTTTTAGCAAATATATCACAGCAAGGTGAGATGCCAGCAATGGAGAAACTGACAAAGGCTAGATGAGAACTTTCTACTCTCTGCAACTTTTCTGTAATTTAAAAATTATTCCAAGACAAAAATTAAAGTTTAGTGTTTAAAAAGTATGGGAAAGACAGTTTTAAAAGATAGAGAACAATTATAAATATCTAGAAAGATTCTGTGGTGATATTTGCAGAGTGTTTACTGTACTTAAAAAAATACAGTAGGGATATTACAGATGATCTATTATGGATGTGGAGTATGTAGGGAAGACCTATAGGACTGCATTCAACAGATTCATAATCTAAGAAAAGGCCTCATCCCTGCATCAAAAGGCAGACAAAGGATACAATATTAATTTGTTGTAAGTTAAAATGTTAAGGGATACAAGTAGCATTTTCCATGATTCCTGATTTTGGCTATTTTTTTTTCCCCATTAACCTACCATACTGGACAAACGCTCAGCTCTATAAAGGTAAATGGTATCAGCCAAGCATGGTAGCTCTTACCTGTAAACCAAGCTCTTTGGGAGGCCAAGGTGGGTGGATCACTTGAGGTCAGGAGTTTGAGACCACCCTGGGCAACATGATGAAACCCCATCTCTACTAAAAATACAAAAAATTACCCGGGCGTGGTGGTGGGTCCCTGTAATCCTAGCTACTCAGGAGGCTGAGGCAGGAGAATCACTTGAACCTGGGAGGCAGAGGTTGCAAGTGAGCCTAGATCATAGCACTGCACTCCAGCCTGGGCAGCAAGAGTGAAGCTGTCTCAAAAAAAAAAAAAAAAAAAAAGATAGATGGTATCAACACAAGAATTTTTGAGGCATGAATTCGAGAGCTTTTTCAGAATCATTTACAAAGAGAATACCTGAGATGCAAGCCTGATATAGTTTTACAGTTGACTTAAAAAAAATATTGTAAATGGTCAGAATTCCTAGGATTTTTAGTTGTTTTAATTAAGTAGTCTAGGGAGGAATCCAATACAGTAACCCTTCCTGAATAAGGAGAATTGTAGAATGCACTGAAATAGCACAGTAATAATAATAATCTCAGAAACTCAGGAGTGGAATCTATCTTCAAAATCATCTAGCAAACTACCAGTCTAATGGTAACTACTCTACCTACCCACATAATACAATCTTTCAGCAAGCAGTGGGTAAGGAACTCACGACTGCTCAAGGCCATCAGTCTTCTCTTCAGACAACTTTAAAATTGGTCTCGCTAAAAGATTTTACTCACAGATGCTTGTTTGACATCTTTGGCCATAAGGAAGTGATCTAATTTCTCTCTAATAGCAGAGGCAGCAATTATCTGAAGTTGACTCATTTCTTTCATTGTTCATTTGCTCATTCATTCATTCACCCATTTAGCAAATATTAATTGACAGCACATCTGTGGAAGGTGCTGAACAGCACAGTAAATATAAACATAAAAAAGATCATATATCTGCCTTGATGAAGCTAGTGGAGGAAGAGAGAAAATTTACAAATAAATAGAAAATAGTATGAAATATGAATATAATGTGAAAGTAATATGAAAAAAGAAGGCTATAATAGATAGTGCCTATTCAAAGTGCCTCCTGAAGACTGGGTGGGCAAGGAAGGCTCAGGGCATGGGACAATATGGCAGAAGGGCTTTCTAGGAGAGGGAACCACTACTGCAATGATCCTAGAGCAGGAACAAGTATGTCATGTTGGAACACAAAGAAGGCCTGTGTGGCTGAAGTTAAGTGGGCTGGAGGGGTGGGTGGTGTGAGAGGGGAATGGAAAGGCAGAAGTGGTTAAATCATGCACAGTTTGTAGGGCATGACTCTGAGGTTGGATGTGATTCCAAGAGGAATGAATATGAAGTAACAGAGTGCTATGACCTATATGGCAGGTGGAGACTGGATTAAAGGAAGGAAAAGAGTGGAAAGCAGGGAAACCTGTTAGGCATCTGTTGGTATGGGCTAGGTGAGAAGGTGGTAGTTTGGATTAGAGTAGAGATGGAGAGCAATGAATCGATTCCAGACACTTTTTGAAGGTAGAGGTAAGAGGACTAGTTGTCAGATAAAAGGGCACAAAAGGAATCAAGGAAAAGTATGACACATTTGGCGCATGCTATGAAAATGAATTTCCTTTGTAGGATCCCAGTAAACCCTCTCAAATAATCAGTGGAGCAGGTAGTATTACACTTTTTTTTTTTTTTTTTTTTTTGATATGGATTATCGTTGTTTTACCCAGGCTGGAGTGCAGTGGCGTGATCTTGGCTCACTGCAACCTCCACCTCCCAGGTTCAAGTGATTCTCCTGCCTCAGCCTCCCTAGTAGCTGGGATTACAGGCATGGGCCACCACACCCAGTTAATTTTTGTATTTTTAGTAGAGATGGGGTTTTACCATATTGGCCAGGCTGGTCTCAAACTCCTGACCTCGTGATCTGCCCGTCTTGGCCTCCCAAAGTGCTGGGATTACAGGCGTGAGCCACTGAGATGTCAGGGATGAAATGATTTGCTTAGGGTTACACAGCTTGTGAAGCAAGGATTTGAATTCAGGACTTCTGCCCAGACTTTTCCATGATTATAGCTTTTATTTAAATATTTTATGTTTCTTGTCAAAGAAAAATCTCAACTAAACACATTCTATTAATCATGTGTTTTTATAAATTCAGGGTAGAAACAAAGGGTGCAAACTCTGAGGAGGAAACCAGGACAACATAACTCATCCTTCCCACCTAGAAATGTCACAATCACAGCTTCAAAGGAAAACACAAACTTCTTCCATTAATTAAACGGATGAATCAAGTTTCAGTTTCCTCTCTCCTTTCTGTACAACTTGTCTTTGAAGGCATTTCATTTGGGAAATGTGTGACCTTTAGTCTCCATCCTCACTTAATTGAATGCTTTGCATCAAAAGTCACCATGCTGATCAACATTTTACACCCACTGCTTTTCTGAAATACTTATCCCAGTTCCTTAGGTCTGTTTTGTTGAAATCATTTTACAAAAATAAATCATATCAAAGCTTTTTTTATTATTTCTAAAACTTTGCTTGCAAAACTAAATATTTTTAACACCATGGCAACATGGTCAGGACTCTGGCTAACATATCCAGTCTCCTACCAGTGCTCAGATTTAGTAAACTACTGCTCTGGACAAATGGGCTGTGAAGGAGGAAAGAGCTAATAAATTAGGGACGGTCAATAATCATTCAAGTCATGTCTTCTGGAGCTTCCCAAAAGGTGATAAATTAGCCAGACTTGTCCTAATGATCAATACCCTGCTCTCCCTTCTAGAACACACCAGCGTCCACTGAGTAAAGTGCAGAATGCAAGGTTTCTGAGGGTATTTAGGTCCTTCTCACACCTTCTGAGGTACCTCCTCAGGCAGCACCTCATCTGTCCCTTTCAATATCCCTTTGTGTTGGGCAGAGTCCAGAAGTATGATCATCTCCATCTTTTTTCAGTTACGATTCACAGAGGTTAAGTGATGTGTCAAAAGTGCATGGTTTATCATGTGGTAAGTGGCAGAATTAACTTTAAACTTACATCTCCTAAATCTCAGTTCAGTACTATTTTCAACATACTAGCCTCTGCCATTGAAACTTAACAAACTCACAAATGCTTTGTTTCATTGTGAGGTTTTTGTTTTTATATATTTGTTAAAGTGATACATGCACAGAAAAAAATCAATGCATTCTATGTACTCTAAGCAAAACAGTCCCCTAACTCTACCCCACCAATTTCCTCAATTCTTTCTCCTCAGAGGCTTCCTCTTTTACCAGTTTTACCTGATTATTTGGTGCTTAGCAGTATGTCTCTAACAAGTTTCTACTGGTATTTTTAAAATTTTTCTCTTTATCAACTGTAAATGATGTTCTTTCCTCCATTCCCACCTCTTAACTTCCATCATTCCAATACAGCACATGGTACCTCGACTTGGTTAGACTAGCATTTAGTGTTGATGTTATTATGATTTTGCAAAAAACAACTCGCAGTCCCAGTTGATACATGTAAACTTGGATTATTCCACATTTCCAGCACATTCCTCTTTCTCTCCCACTTGCTCTCAAAAATTTTTTTCTGATTTAGTTTTTCTATGAGTTTATTGATAAATGAACCTCACACTTCTTCCTAGCTGTATAAATCTTTTGTCCAAACATTCAGATATATTAGATACATTAATTGCATATTCCTTAAGAATCTTCTCCATGATTCTTTTGACCTAATCAAATCTGGAATGTTTTCTTTCAATGTCTGGCTGTCATCTGGGCTTTTTCTTTATCTGGAGGCTTTATTCACCTTCCTTCTCCATTGGAATCTTTATTTCCTGGGACCTGTCTTCCTCTTTAATGCTAAAGCACTTTCTCTAGTAGCATCTTGCAGATAACTGTATGGGAGATAAGTTTTTTGAAAAATTGCATGTCTCAAAGTGTTTTACTCTCTCCTCATATTTGACTAATAGTTTGGTGGATATAACGTTCTGGACTGGGAATAATATTTCTTAAGAATCCTGATGCATTTGTAGCTTTTAGTAATGCTACTGAAAAGTCTGAAGTCATTCTGTTTTCTGACTCTCTGTGTGAGATCTATCCCCACACCCCACCTACTCGTAGAAGTGGGTAAGCTTTTTTTTTGTACTAAGTATTCTGAAATGTTCTAATAATAATATAAATCTGTTTTACGTTCCCATATTAGTCAAATATCTCATGGTTAGTAAGTGGTAGAATTAACTTTAAGCTTGACCTCTCCTAAATTCTAGGTCAGCACTATTTTCAACATGCTAGCCTCTGCCATTGAAACTTAACTGCCATTTACAATGCTTCATTTCATTGCACAGGTTTTGTTTTTGTATAATTTTTGTATATTAATCAAATATGGGGGTAAAACAGATTTACACTATTATTAGAACATTAGAACAATTTTAGGCCTTTTAAAATTAAGAACTCATCTAACATTTTAAAAAATTTTCTTAAATGACTGTATTAACTAATTTATGTATAAATATGTATGGCTTTTTGCATATTTATCTGTATAAATATGCACAAACTATGATATCTATAATAAGCCTTATAGTAAAAATTGGATTGCTTCTCACTTCCTATCACTCCTGGATTAGAATTCAGTTTTCTTGTTGAGATAATTCATTTATCATATATCCGTTTTTGAGTTTCAAAAGTTTTGTGGTTCTATGTTTTTAAGTTGATGCTTTCAAGGAATTCTATTGTTCTAGAAATTTTCAAAAGAAACTGAAATTCTACATGAGTGTTCAGTCCTAGATGAGTGTTCAATCAATGATGTTTCTGCCAAAGTCCTCCAAAAGGTTTCCAAAGTGACTTTCTCCACTCAGTAGAGCCATACTGTTGTTTATGGGTGATGTTTTAATTAGTAATTAAAGAAAATATTCCCTCTCATGACAAAATCTGATTTTTGCCTTAAAGTAATCTATGGATTCAATGCTATCCCCATCAAGCTACCAATGACTTTCTTTCTTTTTATTTTTTTTCTTTCTAAACTCTAGTTGAGTGTCCATGAGTTATTTGCAAGCTCTATTTGACATTCTGGAGAAGGTTTCACATTTAAGTAATTGGACTATGCAATATCAAGAAGAATTGGGTCTCACTTTAATTTTTTTCTTCCTGGCTCCCTTCTTCAGCCCTTTTTTCCCACTTGCTCAGATAATGTGGGAAGGCAGTTCCCTCCCAAACTATCTGGTCATCAACCTTTAAGCTTCCCAGTCCCAATCAAAACTCCTCTGCTAAATTGCTCTCAGAATCAGCGCCTGAAGAGATACCACAGACGACCAGGGTTGGATGGGGAGGCTTATGCCAGACACCAAAGTTACAGGACTTTTGAGGAAGGAAACTGTATGGTGATAAAAATGTTCCTTATCCAGTGTCTTGTTTTTATAAGCATATGAGTATTTCACTGTATTTGACTTGGAAATAATAGATAAATTTTTAGGATATTAATTAATGATGAGACCAAGTGAAACCTCATTTAATAGCATGAGATAACTCAAAATTCAGTTCTAGCTGAGTTTGAAATGCATTTTGATTTTTTTCCTGTGAAGTCAGTTTCCCTTCCTAATAATTATTTAACTGAGTTTACTTTTGCTGAGCACATGCCAGCTGCTCTGGAGACCGTAAGAAAACATGGCAAATAGTAGGAAGAATTTGGAATAAAGCTTATACAACAACAAAATATAAATGCCACAGGCAACATCCAAGGTAGACAATCTAAGCATAGCTATCATGAGTTGACTAAAACATATAATAATACATAAAGATGAAAACTAATTTACATATAACACTGGGAAATAGCTTTGAGGGTTAAAATAAATCTAATGAATTAGAATGGAGTCTGTACTTTCTTATTTTACATAATTTTGTTCTGTATCGATTTTCAAAGGCTTTCAAAGGAAAATATCAATTTAAAAGAGAATCCTATAAAATCAGAGATTATAATAATATGAGGAAAACACAGAAAGGACTGACAAATACAGCAAAGTCACAGAAGACTCTGGCAGGACAGTAAAACATTCACATATGCTAGACGTGAGCTGATTATCTAATAGTTGGATTTTAAAACAAAAATAACAGCGACAAAAAAGGCTTCTCTCTGTGCTTTCCTATGATCTTGAAATAAATGCTAAAAATAGAAACAACTATATCCTACTAGTTCTTTGAGAAAATAACTAAGAGAATAATTGTGATGGAGAATGGTACCTTCACTATATGGGGAAAGAACAAGAATATCAGCAACTACTTAAGTTTAAGTAGATTCAGTTACACACAGTTGGAAAAGTTTTAACATTCATAAGTGAGGTTTCAGCACTTCAATTAGTGGTTGAAAAAGAAAGGGAATTTTCCTGCAATTACAAACTGTAACTCAAAATCGGGTTTACATCAGTACCTAGAACACTGTGCCAAAGCAGGAGTATTAATGCCATAGGTATCACTCAAGGCAATCCTAATCAGAAGGCAACATGCTTGTCCATTTTCCACTGGTGGAAAAGCATATATCAGTACAACATAGATGACCGATTTACAATACCTCGTAGGTCATTTTATCTGGATAGCTTCTGTGATCCAGACACTGCTTTGAAACACTCATAATTAATTGCAAGAGAAAGGAAGGAAGGCAAAACCATATTTCCTTATATTTCCATAGTCTTTCCAGCATGTGTCAGGAATTATTCAAAGATCACATGAACATTTTCTCAAAGTGCCGTTTTTTTTTTTCTTTCTCAGGATGTTTGCTGCTTACTGAGAATTAAAATATAAATAAATATTTATAATGATAAAAATAGTAAGAGGGGACATAATAGGTCCCTATTGTTCTGAAGATTGACATTTTACATTCTTAGACTTAACACACAAAGTGGCTTTCACTGTTTCTCACCTAACTGACTTATCTTGTGTTCTTAGAAGATTATCTCAAGACACAGATGGGTCCAGGGAGTTCATTTCAAACACTAAAATCACTGGTGCCACAAACAGGGGCCCCAAACTAGCTTTAGAAAGTAGACTTGTTATCGGCAGAAGGTCTGTTAACTACCAGTCGTCCAATTTCTTGGCGTTTTGAACAAAGAATTGGACAAAAAAAGTACAAACAAAGCAACTAAAGAATGAAGCGATGAAAGCACTTTATTGAAATGAAAGTACAGTCCATAGTGTGGGAGCCGGCCCAGCTCAAGCACCCTGGTAACGGAATTTTCTGGGTATTTAAATCCTAGAGGATTCCCATTAGTTACTTGGTTTATTATCCTATGTAAATGAAGGCTGAAGTGGTTACATCTGCCTATGCAGATGAAGACTACGCCCACCACCAGTCTCATTGGTTGTGGGACAGGACCAGTCAGAGGTACTTTCCATTTTTCATCTGTGATGCAGAAAGGGAGGGCAGTTTGCAAAAGGAGTAGCCTCTGGTCCTTTTGTTACTTGGCATGGAAAGCTGGGGTTTTCCTTTTGATTTTTTTCTAGGAAGTCAGCATGAATGGGCCTTAGGTTCTCTGCCTCCAGATCCCATTCTCCTGCCTCAAGAGCATTTAACATAAAGTCTTGCATAGTTTTAAGGGTGCTTTTGTGCACATATTTTAATCTGTGAAACAACTCTGTGAGGTGGGGAAAGTATTACCATGCTTCATAACTGAGAACACTGAGGTTAACAGAGGTTTGTGAATGTCCAAGGTCACACAGCTAGGAAAAAGCAAGTCTCTTTTTGCCAGGTGGGAAGAGAGGCAGTGGGTAAGTAGATGTCCTTTTCTAGCCTCTACTTCTCTCTAATATGCTAGAATTTGTGTAGGCTATTGGCAGTGGTGTGGTAGGGAATGAATTAGAGGAGAACCAGCAAGCCAGTCAGAAAAGTCCTGCAATAGTAAATGGAGAGATAAGGGGACCAATTGATCTTGAAATAGGGAGAAATCTTATAAGCATGAGAACTATATAAAATATAAAATTAGTGGCCTTATGAGAAAGTGCAAACTGAGAAAATTCAGCAAAAGCTGGATAAACATATTTCTGCAATGTTGATTTTGGCTGGCAATTTGAATAAAAAGCAATTTCTGTGGTCTCTTCTCACTCAAAAGAAGTTGATGATTTTATGATCATTGGGAGCTTTACTTTTAAAACTGCACTCTCCTGTCACATTAAGTTAGTTTTTTGTTAGTTGCTGAACCATGAACTCTATTTACTTTATGTAAGAAGGTGGCTTACTCCATGCAATTTTAGCCACAAAACAATAACAGTTAAGTTTAATCCCACTTTAGCAATGCAAATTTTACCAACCAGAAAAAATAATGGGAAAAACACAATTTAGTTAAAGGGGGAAAAAAAGTAGCATTTGCTGTAAAAAAAAACAAGAAAACTGGGGGTGGGAGGACATTTAATTCTAGCCACCCAAAAGTACTATTTAGCTGCCCAAGTTTTTCCCTTTAGAGAAACAGATGTCATCTTTACACAGGTAAATTAAATAAGTTCTAGCTAGATGAAAACTAGATAATGAATGAGGGAATTTGAATTTAAACTTTCTGTATTTAGTCATCTGTACAAATGATATGCTTACTGACCCTCATTACTGACTCCATTTGCAAGTAGCGTAGCAGTAATGTGGTGCACTCGACAGAACCTAGCATTGGCATTAGGCTTGGCTGTGCTTCCTTGGAGCTCTCTGGGTCTGCGCAAATACCTTCCCTCATTCATGTATCTAAAAGTATCTAACAGGCCGAGTGTGGTGACTTATGCCTGTAATCCCAGCATTTTGGGAGGCTGAGGCCGAAGGATTACTTCAGGTCAGGAGTTTGAGACCAGCCTGGCCAACATGGTGAAACCCTGTCTCTACTAAAAATGCAAAAACTTAGCGGGAAGAGGTGGCATGTGCCTGTAATCCCAGATACTAGGAGGATGAGGCAGGAGAATTGCTTGAATCCAGGAGGCAGAGGTTGCAGTGAGCCGAGATCACACCAGAGCAAGACCCAGTCTCTAAATAAATAAATAAAGTATCTAACAGGCACTCAACAGACATTTATTGTGCAACTCTCCTGCGGCAGGTACTAGCATACACTCTGGGGGTATGGAGATGAATATGAGTTTTGTCAAAGAACTTAGAGTTGAGTAAGATCATACACATCTGTAATTGAGTTTGGGCCTTAAAATATTGGAGGTGTTTTGACAGATAACTTTGAAGTGGTGGAAGGAAAGATGAAGAAAAGAACAGTCAAGTTTACAGAGAGGAGAAAGGGAGTGGAGTCAGGAAAGGCTCCAGTGAAAAGGTCATTCTTGATCAGAGTCTTCCCAAAAGGGTAGATATTTATCTGGTACATATTCATGGTAGTGGTTATAATGGTGTGTGCATTCGTGTGTGTGTTGCAAGGGGTGGGGGAACAGAGGTGCTATACCATCCATAGTAAACACCATAAAAAGCACAGAACTAAAACAGTAGGCAATTGACTGTTATAACATCCGACTGGAGACTAAAATCAGCAGAATAACCAGATGTTGGAAAGTTTTTTTTTGATTGTTTGTTTCTTTTGTTGTTGTTTTTGTTGTTTTGAGACAGATTCTCACTGTGTTGCCAGGCTGGAGTGCAGCAGCCCGATCTCGGCTCTCGGCTCACTGCAACCTCACCTGCCAGATTCAAGCCATTCTCTTGCCTACGCCTCTTGAGTAGCTGGGACCACAAGGGCGTGACACCATGCCCAGCTAATTTTTACATTTTCAGTAGAGATGGGGTTTCACCATGTTGGCCAGGATGGTCTTCATCGCTTGACCTTCTGATCTCCTTGCCTCGGCCTCCCAAAATGTTTTTTATAAGCATAAGGCCAAACCATAAACCATAAACAAACAAAAAAGAAGGTGTCAAAATTACAATAAGAGTTGAAAGACTGGTGAGATATAAACATGACATTGGCATAAGGGATATGGCATATGAGACATATTGGCATTTGGGACAGCAAAAGGTTTATAGTTGATAGAAATTGATAAAGGATGAGCAAACCAATTAAAAACAAGTAAAACAAAATGTACAAAATTAATAATATGTCCAGTATAAATCTGCTAAAAAATTCAGTCTTACAACTAAGGAAGAATAAAAATTAAAGTAATTACATCTATTATTCATATATTAGATTGGCAAAGGTGATTCACTGTTAAACCTGTATATCAGCCAAAGTGTAGAAAAATCATATACTCAAAAGCAGAGGTAGGTATATCATTTTTAAATACGAATATGTCTGGGGTTAATTTGACAAAATCTAAAAAAATTCTTTAACCTAGACTAGCAATTTCTTCTAGAATTTAAGCTCAATTGTCAAATGAAACCATTACACACACACATACACACATTGTATTTTATAGGAGCCAAAAAATAAAAACAGTCCAACTATCCAGCAATAGGTTATTTAAATTAATTGTGTTATTATGATATATCTACTGTATGGAAAGTATAAAATAATTTTTAAAATAGTAACTTAGGATTTTGTGTTTTGATAAAGAAACTTAGCCAATATAAAATATTAGGCAAGAAAAGGTGGTTACTGACAGTATTCCATTTTTCTAAGTTATAAAGTAAAAAAATGATGCTGGAAAGAGAATGATACATGAGACTACAGTTAATTTTTTTAAATTATATCCTTCTTTTGCAGTTTCCATAATTCTTTTTTTTCCAAGTAGATTAAAATATTTGGAAAACTTCATGTGTGGAAGGCAATAAGCCATAATACGCTATCTGTGAATTTGGGTATCTTACACATACATGTGATGTTGAGAAATAGCAATCTTTTGGTCTTCCTATATCTATCACAGAATATACAAATCTTGAAAATAAAATCAATACATTTTTCTTTCTGAAGATAGCAAGGGATATAAAATTATTATCGATAAAAGAAAATGTCTTTAGTTATTTATGTTAAAGCTTTACACAGGTAAAAGTTTAAGTGGTTCTTTGATTATGACCATTCTTACAGGAGTAAGGCATTGTTTATTTTTTCTTACTGATTTGTTTGACCCTCTACTGGGTATCTACTTAGAGGAAAGAAGTCATTGTCTGAAAAAGATACTTGCAAACACAAGTTTATAGCAGCACGATTCACAATAGCAAAATCGTGGAACCAATCCAAATGCCCATCAATCAACTAGTGGATTAAAATCTCTGATATATATATATATGATGGAATACTACTCAGCCACAAAAAGAAATGAATTAACAGCATGTGCAATCACCTTGATGAGATTAGAGACTATTATTCTAATTGAAGTAAGAAGTCAGGAATGGAAAACCAAGCATCATATGTTCTCACTGATATGTGGGAGCTAAGCTATGAGGTCACGAAGGCATAAGAATGATACAATGGACTCTGGGAACTAGAGGGGAAGAGCAGCCAGGGAAAAATAAGAGACAACAAATATGGGGCAGTGGATACTACTCGGGTGATGGGTTCACCAGGTTCTCACAAATCTACTCTAAAGAACTTACTCATGTAATTAAATACCACGTGTATCCCAATAACTTAAGGAAAAATAAAATTTTTTAAAGATTGGTAGAAAAATTCGATAAGTCTAGCTAGAGTTTCAATACTAAAATAGTCAAAACAATCCAATAAAGTTAACTTCCATTTTTAAAGTAGATTCTAAATAATTCCAAATAATATAGCATTCTGAGAATTATCAGAAACACACATATAGGTATATACATATAAAGTATATATATGCATATATTAAATATCACATTTCCAAAAATTAAAATGGAATATGAAACTATAAAACCACATATAACAGAACTCTCATACATTGCTGACAGAAGTATAAATTGCTTAAAACATTTTGGAAAACTGTGTTTGCTATAAATGGAATTACATATACAGTATCCTCTGATCCAGCAATTTTATTTTCAGACATACAACTCCCCCAAATTATATATATATATATATATATATATATATATATATATATATATATAATCAAAAGATATCAAGAACATTCAAAGCAATAGAAGCAATCAAACAAGTTTAGGATATTGACACAAGGAGAACAAACTATTGCTACGCATGACAACATGGATGGATCTCACAATTATAACCAACAAAAGATGCTGTCCTGGGTGACATGGTGTGCCACAGAGAATCCACACTTCAACCTGAGGTCATCATTTTCCCAGCTCTAGGAGTTTTGCCTGCAGAAGGCTCATGCCTGACTTCCTCTGGCAAAAGGAGCAACCCACATTCAATAAATGGCTGATATGGGCCTGCCCCTTTGCCTCAATATGGGACATCTCTGGAGAGCAGTCCTTACTCCAGAGCACCTCATGGGTTTGGCTGAGGCCTTTGGTGCAACTGCATCTTAGTTCAAATTCTCCTTCTGCCCAACCTGCTTCTCTGAGCCCCTCGGAGATGGTGTTGCCAAGAGAACTCTCCAATAAACTTGTTTGTTTTTGCAACTCTCTGAGTTTCAGAGTCTGTTTTTTCTCTTTGCAACTCCCTGAGTTTTAGAGTCTGTTTCCTGGTGAACTCAAGAAAAGAGCATTGGTACAAGGGATAGTCCAAGCATCACCTACCACACAGTTAACAATGGAGACCCACCATCAGTAGAGAACTGACAGCCCCTGGGATGAGATTATGGCACATTTATTAAAAATTTTAATGGCAGAAAAGAATACACTGGAGGATACAACATCATGGCTGTTTGAAAGGTTTGGGTGGACTAGTAACTCCGCTAATGGGATCAGATGGCTCTTGGTTAGGGTATATTAGAGAAAGTCAATGAAAACCTGAAAGCAGCAATTTACAGCAAAGTGAACAGATCAGAGGGACTCGATGTCTGTTTTCCATTGCTGCATAACAAATCACTCCCAAAATTCTGGCTTAAAATAATGACCATTTTATTATCTTTCATAATCTGCAGGTTGACTGGGCTCAGGGAGGCAGCTTTTCTTCTCCATGTGAGATTGGCTGAAGTCGTCTGAACGCTCCACATTCTGCAACATCCAATATGGTTCACTCATCCGCTGGCACTGGATTCTGGCTCTTGGCTAGGATATCAGCTTAGGATTTTGACTGGAGCACCCAGTCCTCCTTCATGTGCCCTCTTCATGTTGTGTGGGCACCTCACAGCATGATGGCTGGGTTCCAAGAGGAAAAAGAGAAAGTTGTCAGTCCTTTCATGGGCATGGAGGTCCATGAACATAACTACCACTTCTGCCACATTGATTGGTCACAGCCTGTCAAAAGTCCAGATTCAAGGGGAGCAAAAAAAAAATAAGGTCCATTTCTTGATGAGACATGGCTATATATGGAGAATGTCAGGGGAGTTAAAATGGGGATGGACGTGCTCATCTTGCAAAACTAATTACTGCAGTCTCCTTGATATCATATAAAGAGACTCATTTCCTGTAGTCAGATGCAGAACAGACTGATGATAAGGCTCAGGGCTTAACTATAAGGGAAATTGGACATCTCAGGTAGCCCCAGCAAGTCAGCTGTGCCAAGGCCTGGTCCTGTGTTAGTAAAGAGGAAGACCTTGAGATTTGGAATATCTCAGTTGATGCACTTGAAAAGCTCTTATAACCAGATTCCCCAGAACCTTCTGAGTCTAAACAAGTGCCCCACCCACTCCATTAAGGCTATCACTCTGCCTGGCATAAACATGATGCAGAGGCCTCTGCCTTGCAAGATAGCAAGTACCCTCATCAAGATATAGTCTGCGGAGAGAGGTCCAAGATGGCCGATTAGCAACAGCTCAGGAATGTAGCTCCCAGTGAAAGCACAGAGAACGAGTGGATGCCGCACTTTCCGACGAATTTTTGTTGCCCACAGACCGGGAGATTCCCGGCAGAGGAGCCACACGGGTCACCAGTGCGACTCTTTTGGCCGGCGCGGCTGTTTTGCCGGTGCCCCAGTGTGGCGCTTCCCGGTGCGGAGTATACGGGACGGACGGGCTCGGCTGGTCCCATCCCCACAAGGAAAACAGCAATTGGAAGCGCTGCAGACTGAGAGTTTCACAGCAAGCACAGCGAACCCAGGAACGTCCGGCTCTGTGGAGAAGGGGCGTCCGCCAAAGGAAAACTAAGAAACAGAAAAACTTCATCACCGGGTGGAGAGAGATCCAAGATGGCCGTGTAGCAGCAGCTCAGGATTGTAGCTCCCAGTGAAAGTGCAGAGAGTAAGTGGATGCCGCAATTGCAGATGAATTTTTGATGCCCACAAACTGGGAGATTCCCGGCGAAGGAGCCACACGGGTCGCAAGCGCGACTCTTTTGGCAGGCGCGGCACTTCTCGGTGTGGCGTGTACGGGACTGGATGCCCATTTAGTCGGGATCGGCTGGTCCCATCCCCACAAGGAGAACAGCAATTGGATGCTCTGAGGACGGAGAAAGCACAGCTGAACCCGGGAAGGCCCAGCTCTGTGGGGAAGGAGCGCCCCCCGAAGGAAAACTAAGAAACAGAAAAAACTTCATCACCAACAAGACGGACGTCCACTCAGAGACCCAGTCTGAAAATCGGCAATTACAAAGACGACAGGTGGATAAATCCACAACAATGGGAAGAAACCAGTGCAAAAAGGCTGAGAACACCCGAAATCAGAATGCCTCTCCTCCTACCGGGGATCGC
>CAUYQU010036662.1:0-18714 GCA_963574635.1 Cheracebus regulus
AAGGAAGTAACACTAATGCTTCATTCATTTATTTATTCCAAATAATTTTGCTAAGCCCCATTACATAGCTAACTCACTGTTAGCCACTTTGTTTGAAAAGTGAAAGAGTTAATACATTTGCTTAACTTACTAGTAAAGTTACACACACACAAACAGAGACAGAGACAGAGAGAGAGAGAGAGAGAGAGAGAATTATGTATTCTATAGGAAAGACAGGTAACAGAAAATCTAAACCACCTTTCAACAGTAAATTAACGAAAAGAAGGTATTTTACTTATACAATTTTGAGTAAGAAAAAAGTAACATGTTCTTCAAATAATGAGTCAAAAGAATGATGCAGATAACAGTGACTTATGCTCTAGATGTGAATTTTATGTTTCATTTATGACATGGTTTTGTATTTTTTTGAATTATGACAGGAGAGTAAAAACATTCCTTTTTTCTTTACTATGTAAAAAAAAATATGAAGAGAAGTCTAGAAAATCTTGTTTCAAAACTGTTTCTAACTTCCAGTTTCAGTCTTGACCTGTAAAGAGCATAGAAATCAGAATTTCTGAATTACACAAAAAAGCTAGACAAATGGAAAATGAATGGCTTTTCCAGGGTCCATTAGAAAACTGGAAGAAAACTGAGGAGACACACAGACACACACACACACACACACACACACGCGTGCACACACAAACACTCATGCACGTCATCTTTAACCAGCTACAAGCCAAAGACAAAGGAAAACATTTTGAAAGAAGCCAAAGGAGATAAAACACTTCTTGTTTGTAGAGGAGCCAGCATTGGAATTACAGTAGACTTCTCATCATAAACCACACAAGCAAAGAGAGGGTGGAGGAAAAATGTTTTAAATATTGAAAGAAAAATAAACAATGTAGGATTCTGTATTGTGACAACTCTGAGGACTAGAGATTTTCATTATCATTGTCGAAGTTTTCCAGATGAAGAAACTGAGGCACCAGTAAGTTTTCCAAAGTCATATTAGTAGTAAGTGTCAGGGTTGCAGTATGAACCCAGGCAGCATGACTATAGAGTACATGTTCTTATCCATTATGCTGTACTGACTCGGTCCATTTATTTTTATCATAACATTATGTGTTTTATAACATTTGTGTGTTTCCATGGCAGCCTTGATAACTAGATTATGAGTTTTGCATTAAATAAAAGAACAGATAGTCTTTGTTAATAAGTAAAAGAATGGGTGAATGGGAGTAACTAAATTTTGGCATAATGAAATATATCTGTCTTCAGTTCTTTCAGATTTCAAATTACTACATGGGCCGTAGCATTCAAGTAAACCTAAAGTCTAAATGGTTTGGATGATTTTATAATCTAGATCATATTTACTTTACCCAACTACTAAAAATGTTTTCAATCAAATGATTAAGATTTTGCTGAGAATTCATTGTGTCTCTGTACTGAGCACAGAGGGAAACTTTCGGTGATGACTCTATTGTGGCTTCAGCACTGGGGTTGTGGAGATAAGCCACACTACTGGGAGTCTATGAGATATCAGGACATGACAAGCCAATATTTTGTTCTAACTGCAAGTTAGTAACTGCAAGAGGAGAAAGGAGACCTATACCTGATGGACTTAGGATGAGGAACATTCTCCCACAGGACTTTTTATTATTTTTTAAATTTCTCACTGTATTCATTGAGGTATAGACTTTTACCTTGATAAAATTAATCAGCTATGCTTTTCTTTTTAGAAGAACGCATGATGCTATTGCTAATTAATTTAGAAAGTCAGTGGAATTGTTTTGTGATTTTTTGTTTTAAGCTGAAAAAATACTATTGTAAATGCTTATCAGTGGTCCTCTGTTTGCCAGGCATTTTGGAAGTCCTGAGCAAACAGAGATAAACAAGGAGAGGTTCCCTAGATTCAGAGTGCTGGTGGTCAGCCTACAGATATATAAACAAATACACAAAAGAAAGTGTTCAAAACTATAAAACATACTGTACTAAAGATGTATAGGCAGTATGGACTGGCAAGCAAATTTATCTTGAAGATTTAGCTTGAGGATCTCTCACTTGTATGTAACACTTCCAAAGTTTAGCATGTTGCCTCCGAGAACAAAAAAGAAGCACTACCTTGGCCACTCTCTGACAGCCTGAAGACTTCCTCAACCTGGTGATTATACTCTAAGCCAGTGGTTTGCAACTAGGGGACAGTTTTTCTTCTCAGATATTGTTTGCCAATGTCTGGAGACATTTTTGATGATAATAAGTAGTGGGGCAGGAGTTCCACTGGAATCTAGTGGTAGTAGTCAGGACTCTCTGCCATACATTTTTCAGCCCCCTATGACAAATGATTCTTGAGTTTAAAATGTGACTAGTACTGTGGTCCAGGGACAATAAGAATGTGAGCAAACTCTGCTCATCTCTCTAGAGAAAAAGGGTGACATAGTTTGGCTCTGTGTCCTCACCCAAATCTCATCTTGAATTGTAATCCTCAAGTTTCACAGAAGGGACCTGTGATCCCCATGTGTTGAGGGAGGGAGGTGATTGGATCACGGGGGAAGTTTTCTCCATGCTATTCTTGTGATAGTGAGTGAATTCTCACAAGACTTGATGGTTTTCTAAGCAACTGGCATTTGCCCTCCTTGCACTCCTCTCTCCTTCCACCTTGTGAAGAGGGTGCTTTCTTCTCCTTTCACCTTCCAAAATGATTGTAATTTTCCAGGCGTCTCCCTGGTCATGTGGAACTGTGAGTAAATTGAACCTCCTTCCTTTATAATATATTATCCAGTCTTGGGTATTTCTTTATAGCAGTGTGAAAATGGACTAATACGGAAAGGAAGGAAGAGTGACTTAACAACTAAGACTAGAGAGGACCCAGCCATTCTATTTGATAGAGCTGCCTCCTCCCCACCTCAAGAGAGACTGAATCTAAATCTATTTTCTAATCAACTGATATGTAAACCAGTCTCTCAGATCTCACAAGTTCCTATGTGCTTATCCTCCATTTAATTCCACTACTTTATACCATCTCTTCATTTCTTGTTTTCACTCTGATGTTTCAAATTCTATAAAATACATTCTAGGAATTCATATATTTTTATAAATTATTTTTGATTAGGTAATTAATTTTCAAATAATTCTTCTAATTACCATGAGAAACATTAGTCACTTTTGTATATTCAATTTAATAATAAATTTCTTTGACTATTTAATTTTTTAAAATAGAAAGTCCTCTTTTGCTTTGGGTTGATGCCAAAGTATCAACAAACAATTTAATTTTAAAAGCAGATGGAAGTTATCTGCTGTTAAATAATCACCACTGCTTGAGCTGTATTAGCAAATCCTTATTTCAATTTCTATATTCACTTTCAAAATTTATTAGGCATTTGGATTTTCAAAGAACTGAGCAGGCAGATATTCAAGATTTTATGAAGATTTATAACTGCATTTCATTAAATATATGTTTGGAACTAGTGCTTTAATAGAAAAATCTGGACTTTTTAATTTTTGAAACATAGCAATACAATCACCAAAAATAAAGTAGTAAGAAAAAAAATAAATGAAAATTCTATATTTTAAAAAGTATTTAAAAACATAGCATGATAGAAGTAAATTTCTTTCTTCTTTCTTAAATTTTAAGAAATTATTATGTTTATTAGAATCAAGTTACTAGATTTAGCTTTACAGAACAAATTATAAAACTTCTAGCAAGAGAAAGGACATGGCATATGAAGAAAATAAAAAAGGAGGAAGAAATTTACAAAGTGATGAAAATGAGAAACGAGACAAAGGAAGAGGGCTGAGGTACTGGAGGAGGTGCAGGAGCATGGAGGCATCCCTGCAAACCATCTAGGGTTACTAGTTTCAAAATTAACAAAAGTAAGCCTAGCATATTATTTGATGAAAATTAAATAAGTTGTAGAAACATTGCTCTTCTTTTGAACCAATGGCCTTTGAACCAACAATCTAATACAGATTAAGAATTAATATTACATACTTTACTATCTAAGAACATTATACTTCATAACCCCCATTAAGATGATGGCACTAGGTCACTTGAGTACAGACTGGGATGACAGATATGCTTTTGAATCCAAGCCTATTTTAGATAGTGACACATGACTGGCCTTCTGAGACATCATTTGGTCCTTTTCCTCTCTTTGCTTTTTATTATTTGTACATTTAAAGAGAAATTTCATTATTGATAGATGAGATGTGTGTGTTTTTTGTGTGTGCACTTAAATTCTTATTGCAAATATTTATGTTGTCATGAAGTCTGAAAACCTATACACACATAAGAATCAAAATATTACTTTGCAATTTCAAAACTTGATGTAATTCTGTAAAATGATTTCCAAAAGAGTGAACTTTTATAGTAAATCTTTTCTATTAAAAAAGCTGTGAAGAAATGTAAGCTTATTTTCTGTGAATACAGAACACTATTATAAAATAACTTCATCAAATTATCATATAATAATAAACAAGCATACTAACAAACAAAACCAAAAATATTCTCACTTGTCTTCACCTTGTTAGATATTTAGAGTAAGCATTATCTCAAGGAAGCTTTCTCTAGATTCCATTTGTTGTTGTTGCTACTGCTGCAGTTGTTTAAAATAAGTCTCACCGATTTTAATTTAATATTCATTGCATGATTATTTAATTAGTGTTTATATGTCCTGACAGACAATTCTTGCAGAAGACAATAAATTCTATGTCTGTTTTATACCCAGTAATTAACAAATGATAGGCGTACCATATACATGGGAATAGAGTAAGTCCAGTACAGCCTCTTAGAAGGTGGACAACTGTGTCATGTCACATAACTTGTTTGCCTGGCCATGGTAACCCAAGGGTTAAATACTTTTTCGCTGATATAACTTCAAGTGTCTTCCTTTCTGTGTTACTCCAAGATACCACAATATGGGACAAACAGCTTAATCAGCCATATCCTCAGTCTCTCTTGTTGCTAATGAGGAAGCACTGCACACAAATATCAAGTGATGATGGTTTATAGCCAAACCTGCCTTGATTAAAAGTGATAAAGCGAGAAGGCTGTCTATGAGGTAGGATTTTCATTGGCTTTTATATTACTTTTCCAAACGTATCTCCCAGTGTTCAACAGGATTTATCTTACTAAACGTTAGAAGATTGTGCTAATTAATAAACAAGTGAAGACAGCAGAAGGGATGAACTGAACATTAAATTGTCCTATTGAAGGCTTTAAATAAAATCCTCTCATGCCATGAGGGGAAAAAGAATAACTTGGACCGCCTTTTAATAACACACAGCTATTAATACATATTCTTTTTATGAAATTATTTTTACCCTGACATATAAGAAGAGCCATTTGAAATTTAATTTTTTTAAAAAAAGGTACAAGAAACTGTCATGGCCAGCTCTGCAGAACAAGAACATTTTATGTTTTATTTTATTTCATCTTGTTTTAAGCTCGGTGGGTTAGAATTTGTTAGCTCATTGGATTGTAAAATATACCTCTGTAGAAAACTATTATTGAAGTGCTTTGTCATTGGAGCATAGAAGCTGACATCCTGTAGGATTATTCTGCTAGTGATTTCATATGCAGGGCTCATTGGAGCCATGTCTATTTGTTCTGCTGACAAGCCAAAGACTCTAAAGTTTTAAAAGAATTAAGTTAGATTTAACAACATCTCCCCATTTCCTAAAAAGAAATAAAATATTTAGAGAAAGCTCACAGTTTTAGGAAACTGCAAAAAACTGTTACTGGAAAAACCACTGTGTTTTTACTTTATGAGGCGCCAAGCTGATGTGATAAACTGTTTATCTACAGGCCTATCTGCAGATGTCTTCTGGATTTGATAAAACTATGAAACCTATAGTGTTCATTGTGCCAGAGCAACAAGTCATTTTGCTTCCTCAGAGAAATCTATGTGGAAGCACAGACTTTTGCATAGTTGATTGTCATGTGTGTCACCTAGGGATGAAAATGACAGGATGGACCCATGAGAGCTTTTGCATGAGACAGAGACTCTGGCAAGAAGGTGGTTACGGAGGTTTGAGCAAGAAACCACAGAGGAGCAAGCAGAGTGATGAAAAGTCGTGGAATTGGTCCTGCAGGAGAGAGAGAGAAGAAAGATGTTCATTATCGATGGAAAAGGAGAAGGTTGAATGGAGACCTAATCTTCAAGGAAGAGAAATATTGCTTATGGAACAATGAGCACTGGCCTTTTCTGTTAACTGAGGGAATGAGCTGGAATTTTAGCAAGAAAGATTTAGGGTAAGACTGGAAAAGAAATTTGTGCTGTAGTTTGGGAAACAAAGAATCCATGCTACCAAGTAAAACTTCAGATTTTCCTCATATAGAGATTTCTATTTTATTCTGAAATCTGTGGGTTGATCAACTCCACTCAAAACTATAAATTTGTTTCTTTTTAAGTTTTATCCCAGCTTTTACCTCTGCATCCTAGATTTCAAGAAGAAAGGGCTTGTGTGTGGGGCAAGCCCAGAGGCTACAATTTCCTACAGTTTTAAACAATTACCTGAATTGAAACTGGATAGAGTCAGAAAAAACAAATACTGAATGATGATACTGGAACCACTCCATAGATAATATACAGAATTCTAAGAATAAAATAGACATATATATGTATGTTTGATATGTGTATAATATTTTAGTACTAATCTGAAAATAATTTAATTAAATTGAATATCTGTTTATGGAAAGTTCAAGTTCCTTTCTATGCTTGAAATTTTCGTACATTAATTCTTCATGAAGGACATCACAATCCAGGAGAGAAAATAGATACCTATTCAATAACCATAATAAAATACGGTAATTTAGGTATATGGGAAAATTTCGAGGACAGACAGAAGAGGGATTTCTTTCTTATTATACTAGGGGAAGAATATGATCTTTCTCAAGGGAAAATAAGACCAGAAGTGACATTCAGTTAAATAATGGAATATAATCAGCCTTTTATCAGTTGGAAAAAGATGTAGTGGTTGGTTCAAGCTCAGGAAAACTACTTGTGAAAATTTGGGAAAGACTAGAGGCCTAAGATTTTGTGGTGATACTTGGATAACAGTGAGACATTACCTGTATAAGCTGATCAGCTGTAGCGCAATTGTTGGGAGGAGGGGGAGAGAGAGAGAGAGAGAGAGAGAGAGAGAGAGAGAGAGAGAAACAGAGACAGAGAAACAGACACAGAGACCAGAAATATAAGTTGGGAATTATTAGGAATATAGAATGATGTGGTAAAACTACCAGGTTTTATTCTATAGGTCAGAAAAAAATCTGTAAAATGAGCATGAAAATGACAGACTCAGAAATAATTTTATACAGATGACTGAAAAGGAGTGGGAGCAAATAAGAAATAGGCAGGAAGGACACCTCAAGTTACTATAACTGTCAGAAAGATGATGAAGATGGCTGGAACCAGAATGTTCAGCAGCCAGAGTGACAGTGAGGTAAATATTAGAAAGCCAAGTAAGATATGGCAGTGCTAGAATCCATTAAATGTAGAAAAAGTAAATGATAATATTTTTCAGTTTTAAAATAATTTACATTAAGTCATTTCTAATGTAGCTATGTGTATACCACACCCAGGGTAATATTGAGTATTAAGTTAAACCATATGACATTTTTCATTTTGTAGGTCAGATACCATTAAATATCAGAAATTTGATACATTTCACACTAATAAAATTAGATGTTAGGTTGCCTATTAAATCAAGGGACTAGAGTGAAAGAGATGAGAGATCATGAAAACAGCATTAAATGTTAAGGTTCTGTTATGAGAATTCCAAAACCAGTGTTACTGAAAAAAAGGTTGGGAGATGGTATGCATAGTATGTGTACCAGGGGATCCATGCCAATGTGTAGGAAACATATCATTACCCTCAAGTCAAATTAAATTAAATTTCTTCAGCGTGCTCTTCAAGGGACATGCAAGCCACTATTTAACATACAGCATGAACCTGGCTCAAAGAAGAAGAGCAGGAGAAAATCACTAGTGTAGTTCTTCAGCACTGTTCTGGCCAGAATCTGTTGGTATCCAGCATTTCCAATTTCTTAATGCATATATATGTATATGTATATAAATATAAATATATATATATATATATTTGGCTAAAGGAACACTGCCTATTCATTAACAATTCCAGATTTTGGTTTTTGTTTTGCTTTGTTTTGTTTTTTTTGAAAAATGTGAGTGGGTCTTGTCATTTCTTGATAAAAAACACTATTTTTCTATACGTTGACCCAGCTGTCTATGTGCTATGGACTGAGTTGTAGCCCCCCACAATTTAAATGTTCGAGCCCTAACCTCCAATATGACAGTATTTGGAAACAGAGATTTTAGGAGGTAATTGAGTTTGAATACAGTCATGAGGGTGGGATCTTAATCTGGTGAGACTGGTGGCCTTATCTCTCCATGATTCCAGAGACCAAGGAAAGACCAAGTAGGAATACAATGGAAAGAGCGCCACCTATGAGACACCACTTAGAATTAACCAACCTTGTCAACACTTCCAGTGTCTGGAACTGGGAGAACATACATTTCTGTTGTTTAAGCATCCTAGTCTGATAGCTAGCTATCATCCATCATCTATCTATCTCTATCATGTCACATAAGGTAAAAACAAGCAAAACAAAACATATCATGCTTTACTTCCTGCTTCTCTGGTGAGGTGAGTGCCCTGGCGTGACGGACTCACCCTACCTCTGATCCTGTACATGTTCTTCTCCTCTCAGCCTTAAGGGTGCAATTTTTTTAATTCTTGCAATCAAAGCTTGGCGATGACCTTGAGCAGTAGGATATAAGTAACTCCTACATGCTTAGCATTCCCACTAGACATATGGGTTAAGAAGAGTATAAGACATAAGAAAACAATAAGCTCAATCACAAAGTTAAAATAACAAAAGCAAAACAAAACACAAAATCTTTCAGTCCAGCTACCTATGACTTATAAATTGTAAAACCTTAACCCTGGTTAATCATTCTGAACCTCACTATTCTTCCGTAAGAAATGGAGACAGTCACTACTTGAACACGCAAACCTGTGTGAGAATCACAGGAGACACCATATACAACACTCCCTCTTCCCTCAGCTCTCCACTTTTCCTACAAACTATTCATTCAAACCTCAGTTCCCAGTCTATCTACTCCAGGGTGCCTTTTCAGGTGACTAAAATCTGTTCATTTTCTTGCTCTTCAGATTGATTTCATACATCATATTTCATTTGAACTTCATGTTTAGTCTAAACTCAAAGCTTTTTAGCATTTCAGGGAGCAAATAATATGACTAAAAATTAATGGAACTAATTATATATACATAAATATATCATATAGAATACAGAATATTATATATATTACATTTATATAATAATACATGTATCTACCCACACATACAGACACACATGCTCAAAATACCGAAAAGATTTTGTATTTAACAAGTAACCAAATAGAAAAGCTTCTGGCAATGTGAATTCAAAACAAGAAAATTTCACAAGGTAACACTACTTAAATAAAAACTGGACATTTCTGATATAGTAGTAGTTTTGAAATTAAGGATGAGATATGATAAACTGAAAATCATACTGAAAGAAAGAACTTATAATTCTTGCCATACCCAGTTGACTACCCTGGAAGTTCTGCTGATAATAATCAAAATGCAGTTATAAAACAAACAAACACTGTAGTACATCCCCAACACAGCAGTAAAGTAAAAATTACTCTGGATAGAAAACTAGCAATAACTGTCTTATCGCCTTGATAAGAGAACATCTGCTCTGAAAATTTGGCCCTGAGCAGAGATTAAAAGGAAAAATTCATTTCCTTTTCCTGAAATTTTGTGACCATGTGTTAGTCCTGAGGCAGATAGCTATCTCTAGCAAACTACCTGGATGATCCAAAATGCTGCAAGTAGAAAATTCAGTTTAAAATCGTAACTTGTAGATCTATAGTGATTGCAGGAACCCGAAAGAAACAAAGAAATTTTTTTCAGGAAAAATTTTTCTTCATAAGTAAAATATTTCAAATAATTCCGGTAGACAAAGTAGAGAGCTAATTTGCATATTAAAATAATAAATATACAAGATAATACTTTCATTAGTAAGTACAAAAAAGTTATACTTAGAATAATCCTCAAACTCATTAAATAATGGATACAAATAAAAAACAATTTTGTTTATGTTCACTGGTTTCAATAAATGAGGCAAAGACAAAAATGTGGGCAAGGCAGTTTTCAGACTCTTTCTAGTAGAAATCTACGAAATAAGAATATGTTAATTGAGATTAAAATTTTGTATAACTTTAACTTTAGGCTAGATGCAGGTGAAGAGAGAATACGTGATCTAGAGAAAAGCATAGGGGTTTGTACTGGGTGCTCCAACACATACAATACCTATTGAACTACTCCCTTAACTTCTTCAAGGCTTGATTTCTATATCTTTGAAATGGATATGCTAATCAATTCATAATATTAATGTGACAATTAAGTAATACTATATATTTAAAAATATCTAAGATAGAAACTTGCAAATTGGAGGTACTTGTTACATAAACAACCACTTAAAAAATTAAAAACATATATTTTTATCCTATCATCATCTTTGTTTTCTTGCCTTTGATGCACAGAGAAATTGCAAAGACTTCCATTTTTTCTTCTGAGATTTGTCCAACAGTCTATGTTTTAAGATTTGATAGAAACAATTGGTTGAAAGCCTGGCTTGTTATCAAGTTGAGTCACCTGTTTGTGTATTAACTAGTAATCAATACAGTTTAGTCTATAGCTACAGGACATTTTTAGAACATTTTTTGTGAAATGAGTCATAATTACTCATAAGGATTTTATATCTTTTGAAACTAATAACAAGCTAAGTGTTTGCCAGTTAGAAAGTGGCCATAATTCTATGAAATTCCAGCAGGTAAGCCCAAGGTATCCTGAGGTGGAGGAAGTATTTTTCAGGGGATGGCAGGGGCCATGAATGTAGGATACTCTGATTTATCATTACTAAAGCTGTTGATAATGCTGAAAAGGTAACTCCATTTTCCAGCTATAGCCAAAAAAAGAAAGGAGAATTGCAAACTGCAGGTAGAGTGCAGAAATGATTCTCTCAAATTGTGGGCCCCTTGTGTAGGAACTGTGAAAGAAGGCAAGAAGAGGAGGCAAATAAGTGAAGAAGAATGATTGCTGTCATAACTAATCTTATGTGTCAACTTAGCTAGTCTACAGTACCCAGATATCAGGTAGAATACCAGTCCAGATGTTGCTGTTAAAATGAGATTATCATTTAAACAAGTGACTCTAAGGTGGTAAGCCTCATCCAATCAGTTGAAGGACTTAAGAGAAAAGGACTGAAATCCTTTAGGAGTGAATTCTGTCACCAGACTACCTTAGGATGTGAACCTCAAGGTCAACTCTTGCCTGCTTCTTTTTGCTTCTAGACCTATAACTAGACTGAAGTCTCAGCCAGCCACTAAAAATGATGTACAAAGTGTAACCAATGAAGAAATGTGCTACACTCCAAAAGCACTACATGATTTCTCCAATTTATATGGACAGAAACCTAGAGAGCATGTGTGAGAATGAGTATTAAGGATGTGAAATAATGATGGAATAAACATAAATTTGGATAATGCCAACTTTATTGTTATGAGTCCATGCTTACAATAATATATGGCTGTATATGTTCGGAATCAGCATCCAATATATGGTGCTGTTTCTTCCATAGCCGGGATTCTTGTGTTCAGGTATCAAAGAGGTGGAAATGGGAGTGGTACTACTTACCATTACCTCTAGTGATCCACTCGTAAAATTTTTGCTTCCTGAGACATTATGCTTTGCTGACCTTGAGGTCTTAGTTCCAAAGGGAAATGCTTCCACCAGGAGACACACAATGATGTAACAGAACTGGAAGTTAAGGCTGACAACAGACCATTTGGACTTCTCATGTCTCCAAATCAACAGGCAAAAAAGGGACTGACTGTGCTGGCTAGGGTGGTTGATCTTGATTACCAAGGGAAAATTGAACTAGTAATCCACAATGGAAGGAAGGAAGAGTGTGTCTGAAATACAGCAGGTTCCTTAGGACATCTCTTTGTTTTCCCATACTCTGTGATTATGTTCAATGAAAAACTATAAAAAAGCCCTTCAGGCAGGACTACTGACGGTCCAGACACTTCAGGAATGAAGGTTTGGTTTACCCCACCAAGAAAATAATCACAACCAGATGAGGTGCTTGTTGAAGAAAGTGGGAAGATTAAATGTGTAATGGTAGAGGGTAATTATGAATACTAGCTCTGACAACATGAACACTTAAAAAAAGACTAATTGCCCTAAGTATTTCTTCCTTATTTTGTTATAATACATTTGTATGTCTGTATTTTTCATATATATATAATATATATAAATATATATACATAAAGATAAAAAATTTATATATATATATATAAATATATATATATATATAAAATCTTTTTATTCTTCATTCTTGTATCTCCTTATGTGTTGACTTTACATCGCAGTTTTAAGTATTGTTAGTTTAATATTATAATATTTAAGTTACAAGATATTAAGGAGAAGAGTGAACATCACCCAAGCACTCTGTATCCTCTTCTGGAAAAAAGGTTATACATTTTAGGTTGCATGCAAGATGGTTGTATCATGTTAGGAGGAAGTCGAACCCTGTTATGTTTCTATTTGGAGATTAAGTAGGTAAAGTTTAAGGAGATGTATATAAATTCTAAGTGAAAAAGAGTGGACTTGTGATAGTTAAATTTACATGTCAACTTGGCAAAGCCATGATATCTGGATATTTGGTCAAATACCAGTCTAGATGATGCTGTGAAGATATTTTTTAGATAAGACTAATATTTACATAGGCAGACTTTGAGTAAAGCAAGTTATCCTTTGTCTTAGTCTGTTCAGGTTGCTATAAGAAAATACCATAAACAGAGTGGCTTATAAACCAGAAACATTTATTTCTCACAGTTCTGGATAATGGGAAGTTCAAGATCGAGGAACTGTTTCCTGATTCATAGATGCCACCTTCTTTCTGTTTTCACATGATGGAAGGAGCAAGAGTCTCTCTTGGGTCTGTTCTACAAAGACACTAATCTCATTAATGAGAACTCTATCCTCATGACCTTTCAGAGAGAGAAAGAATGATGAAGGATGTAGTTAAAAAAACAAAAAAGATTATGCAGGAAATGCTGAAAGCATTGATACTCTAGAATATCAGCTGAATTAATTACAATGCCACAGCCAAAGTAACTAGGAAATGAGATAAGAATTTTGTGAAATATTCTACTCTTTTAGTATATCAAAATTATATAAATAGTGATCCTAATCTGCTGTATAAATTTTTATTTTAGGTGTCAATATTACCCATTTGAAATAACATATAATGCATTGTTGTGCTTTTGCAGATTATCTTAATATTCTTTATTTTTCAAAAATGTTATTATTCTTATACTTTTTGTCCTCCTAAGCTAAATTTCACAATTATTTTCACTACACCAAAAAACAATCCTGCCTTCTGAGGCATTTATTTAGATTGCCTGAATCACTGCCATATTTTTTTCTTTGGGGTATGCCTAATAATTTTCATTATTTGCTCAATTTTAAATGATTTTCTGAATTTTTTATTAAACTTTTCAGGTTCACTTGCAGTACTCAGTTTTGTCCTTTAAATGTGTTTTTAAAAAGGCTGCCCATTAGCTCATGAGTTAATAATTGTCATGTGTTTGGCCTCTCAGTGTTGCCCTGTAGCTTTCTATCTTGCTTCTTTCCAATTCAAGGACTCTGTGTTCTCTGACTTGATAATTTTGTGTTCTGCCTCTGCGTTTTGAATTCTGCTACATGTTTTTGCAGCAAAAGTAATACAATAATTTGTTCCTTTTGATGAAAGCAACTTTCTTGTCAACGTTTGAGCTGAAAATGTGTTCCTTTGTTATGTAGAAATGTAGACGTTTTTCTTCTTCATATATAGCATCATTAAACATACCCTCTGGCTGCAAGCGTTTAGAGATGTTCTTTATTATTCATCATTCCACACCAACATACCCTTCAGAATTACATTTATCTCAGATGACATTGACACCTAAAGAGGACTTGGAAGGCTATGCACCTTGAGGGTCATGCTGCTCTGAGCATGGCTTTGGGCAATTTCCTGTTTGTGCATTAGGTGGACGTGAGTATGTGTTGTGTTTATGTGGGTTAACTCATTCTTTTATTCATTTAACTATTAATAGTATTCATTCATTGGCTATGTCCTTTCAGGTATTTTACTATTGCCAAAGATGGAAACATTTAGAAACCGTGGTTTCCATCCTGAAATAGGTTAGTCTACTCTAATAATAGGCAAATAGACAAAATGTTTTAGAATACTTGAGTAAGTATTATGAAAGTAGAAAACATGAGAAGGGGCTCCATCAGAAAAGAACTAAACTCCAACGGGTGAATAATCAGAGGAAGCATACTTGTGAGCATTGCTGCTGAACTAAATCTTATAGGATGAGAAATTAGCCAGGGAGAGCATGGATAGACCTTTCCTGCAACAGAACACGAGTGTACATAATACAGCAAATGAGAGAAAACAGAATGCCTTCAGATTTTTAGAGCTGCTCTATAAGACTTAAGTCTTACAGACTTAATACCTCCTTTGATGAAGTTGCTGGCTTAAAGCATTACTGAAGGAAATATGATTACAGGTAAACCTTACTGTGAAGGAAATGTGGTGAGAGTCGTGGCAGGCAACTAGAGAGAATGATAGAGGCTAAGCAGACTAGCTTACAAAATAAATTGTGCATATGGTTCCTTAATTCCTGAAGCATCAAAGGCTTTTCAGTGGTCATTTTGTTATGATATATCTACACTTAAAATAGTCTTGGAAAGACTAGAGCGGCCAGCTTTCAAAACATACCTGGTGGAGAAACTACTTATTTCACGAATGAATTCAAGAACAACAATCTCTATAATCAACATTGTTTTGTTAGTCAACTCTTTAGGCCATTTCTTCTGATTTCATTTTCATAAGAGTTATAAATCTATGGCTACTTCACTTTAGTGAAGCAAAGATGCAAGTAACATCATACCACGCTTTACTATTCTGATTCTCCGTCTCCCAAATCAAAC
This sequence comes from Cheracebus regulus, assembly GCA_963574635.1. Classification (NCBI taxonomy): domain Eukaryota; kingdom Metazoa; phylum Chordata; class Mammalia; order Primates; family Pitheciidae; genus Cheracebus; species Cheracebus regulus. The sequence continues at coordinate 15,094 of CAUYQU010036662.1, forward strand.
CTGTCTTTGTAGGAACAGTTTAGTTCAGGACTTACTGGCCCCACCAAACCTTAATTGAGTAGAGCCATCTATTTCTCCTCTGACCCACTCCCTTGCGCCAGCCGCCCAATCCTATAACTGGGTTTTATTTTTTTTCTTGAAAACTTAACACAATTTATGATAGCTTCTTTTTATATTTTAAAATTAATTATCTGCCTAATTATCTTTGAGCACATTCAAGGCAACTTAAAGATATGCTTTGCTCTTCTTGGTATAAAATACAGCAACTACAACTATGTGTAAGGAACATAAGATTGAATGCATACTTTTTAGAATTAGAGAACACAACACAAGGAATTGTGAAGAAAGACCATAAACAGGACTGCAACTGCTGCTCTGTAATATCCTTCATCCAAAATGAAGTACCATATATACTCTGAGTCTTTTCAGAAACTGAAATATGCAATGAATTTCTGAGTCTCATAATTGCTTCATACTATGGAGAGCTTGTTCCATCCTAAATTCTATTTTTCATATTTCTCTCATTTGAAAAGTTATTTTGCTTACAATAATGGAAACTAAAATTTCACATGCAAGTGAAGAGTTTTTAGCTGACAGCCACATCATATCAATTTATCCTACTGAGTAATCAACAATTTGAAGTCAGCTTCATGTTGGTTCTCCTATAATCATATTTCCTCCAATTATGCTTTACAAAGTCAGTCACCTCATCTAGAGAGAGAAAGACTATTGTCTCATATGAGTTTAACCTATTAAAATAGTGTTTTTCTAGTTAGACACAAACTCTTCCCAGATAATTTAATATACTATTTTACAGTAATTTAATTTCAAATCTATCTTGCATCAAGGTGAAGCTAAGACATGTAGAGATTTACTGAAATTCCCTTACCCATATATTTTTTAAGAGGACAGTATTTTCTCCTTTTTATTATTTTCATATTTTCCCATTATTCATTGTCCTTTAAAGAGTGTTAATTGTACTTTGAGTCAGATATGCCTATTTTTCAGCTACCTCTATTGATAACATCTGATGGTGGTCAATAGGGTTTTATTTTTTAACAATTTATACTTTTTCATGACTTGGGCTTTTGTGTCTGATATGTGTAATTCACATAATTGTACACATCAGTCATGAACAGAACTTAAATCAACTTCACCAAGAGGTTTATAAAAAGATATAAAATTGAGCATGAAAACATGGGATGGTATAGATACAATGAATAGAACATTTCAGAATTATTCTTGTATACCTCAGGCCCCTAGGGTTTCCATTTTTACCTTTCAGAAAAATAAACTTGTTTGAATTTAGAGAATTACTTAAAGGCTTTTGATAACAAAGGAAATTCAATAGACATCAATAGACACAAGTTAGATATTTAAATAATTGGGCACATAGTGTCAGAAAAGAATAGCTATAATTCCTAAGTCAGGTTCTTCAAATTGCCTATAAAGATGAAAAGTTTAGAGTGGAGGTTGTGATGGGAATTGCCCTGTTTTCTTAGAGTAGCTGGTCATTTGTTTCAACATGTAATATAGCAAATCAATTCACAAGGTGATCGTGTTAGAGAAGAGTGCACTTGAAATACTTCTGTAGACACAGAAGCTATGAATCACAATGAATTCTAAAACCTTGGTATACTTTTTTTCTTAGAAAAAAATAGGAGAAATGATTTAACTCATATGACATAGGTCAATATTTTAGACATCATGACAGTTGAGTAACGATTGCACCATTGAATACACAATAGTGTAGTAGTCATTTAAATTTCCCCTAATGTTCTAGCAGGGTTAGACATTTTCTCAAAAATTATGCAAGCATAGTCTTTATTTGAAAACTCACAAGTATAAAGCATACATGTATTTTAAAGATAGATATAACGTAAGTGGCAGCTAGCCAAATAGTTCAGAAAACTTAAAAATATTTGGCATGTAAACATATGCACAGGTATGTGTATACATGTTCATTTATGTCTGTTTATTTGCAAATACATATATTTTTGTGTAGGCATGTCTGTACATATGTGTGTGTGTCTGCATGTGTGTGTGTTTGCATGTCTGTGTTTTTAATTTGTCTTTTGTAAATGAAAAATAAAAATCACAATACCAAATTCTATTTACTGTCATGAAATCTTCATAAAAAAGAAATATATTTAATATCATAGAAATAAAAGGGCTTCAAAAAAATGAAGGTTAGGCCAAGTTAAATTAACATTGTGTTTTGAAATAATAATCTATGCATTTTCCCTTATTTTGCTAAATACAGTTATTTAGTAATCACTTCCTTCACTAAAACCAACATTTTACTTACAAATTACTGAAGTATAGAATTATTAATATATTTATACAAACACAGAGGTGGCTGTGTGGCACAATTGTGTGACACAATTGGTGGCTGACTCAGTTCCAAATTACCCTATTCAAACCAATGCTTTACTTACCCATTACTGAGGTATAGAATTATTAATATATTTATACAAACACAGAGGCGGCTGTGTGGCACAACTGTGTGACACAATTGGTGGCTGACCCAATTCCAAATTACATACCCTATTCAAAGCAACAAATGTCTGCTGAGAGACGATCCAAGATGGCCGATTAGCAACAGCTCAGGAATGTAGCTCCCAGTGAAAGCGCAGAGAATGAGTGGACGCCTCACTTTCCGACAAATTTTTGTTGCCCACAGACTGGGAGATTCCCGGTAGAGGAGCCACATGGGTAGCCAGCGTGACTCTTTTGGCCAGCGTGGCTGTTTTGCTGGTGCCCCAGCGCAGCACTTCCCGGTGCGGAGTATACGGGACGGATGGGCTCGGCTGGTCCCATCCCCACAAGGAGAACAGCAATTGGAAGCGCTGAGGACTGAGAGTTTCACAGCAAGCACAGCGAACCCGGGAAGGTCTGGCTCTGTGGGGAACGGTCATCCGCCAAAGGAAAACTAAGAAACAAAAAAACTTCATCACCGGGCAGAGAGAGATCCAAGATGGTCGCGTAGCAGCAGCTCAGGATTATAGCTCCCAGTGAAAGCGCAGAGAGCGAGTGGATGCCGCAATTGCAGACGAATTTTTGATGCCCACAAACTGGGAGATTCCCGGCGAAGGAGCCACACGTGTTGCCAGCGCGACTCTTTTGGCCGGCGTGGCACTTCTCGGTGTGGAGTATACCGGACTGGGTGCCCTTTTAGTCGGGCTCTGCTGGTCCCATCCCCACAAGGAGAACAGCAATTGGAAGCGCTGAGGACTGAGAGCAAGCACAGCTGAACCCAGGAAGGCCCAGCTGTGTGGGGAAGGGGCGCCCCCCGAAGGAAAACTAAGAAACAGAAAAAACTTCATCACCAACAAGCCGGACGTCCACTCAGAGACCCAATCTGAAAGTCGGCAATTACAAAGACGACAGGTCGATAAATCCACAAAAATAGGAAGAAACCAGTGCAAAAAGGCTGAGAACACCCGAAATCAGAATGCTTCTCCTCCTACCGGGGACTGCAGCTCCTCATCAGCAAGAGAACAAGGCTTGACGGAGGATGAGTGTGATGAACTCACAGAATCAGGCTTCAGAAGGTGGATAATAAGAAACTTCTGTGAACTAAAAGAACATGTTCTAACCCAATGCAAAGAAACTAAGAAC